>OX421458.1:30359602-30394602 GCA_949126865.1 Montipora capitata | reverse complement strand
TTAATATCGCGCCTGCGAACTTATTCCTTACTACCAGAGAACATGTACAAGATTAATCAAATTAGTCATGACTAGAGGAAAAGTCAGACGTAAACGCGGTTAAAAATAACCATTTACCTTTTCGTCAAAGCTACTTACTTTGTTAATCTATTGCTCCAGTAAAGAATTCCAGGACTTGTCTCCTTAAATATAACAGCACGTCCGAGGTTGTATTTTATCTCGGAGAGAAATTTGTTCGATTCTTCATCAAGCTGGTCTTTGTACGGTAGGAAACGGTTGTAAACTATTTCCTTTTGGGGCTTAAAATCTAACATAGCTTTCAAAAAGCGATCTCACGAAGCCCACTTGTTGCCACCTAAAACTTCCTTTTTTTCATAAATTATTACACATTGCAAGAACAGTGCACATACAAAATCCCGCGTCCACTTTTCAGGACCTTTTTCGCCGATTCACCATTACAAAGCGCTGAGCCCAAGTCAGCGGATCAACTCATTACCGTGTGCGCAGTGAGCAAATATGCAAGTAATCTCGTGGTATATACTTCATGGGAGAATGCCATGGATGCACCGTACACCATAATACTAATCTATCATGACTGTATATAAGCATCACTTTCTTTGTGTAATATTTTGCAAACTCAAAACTATGAACACAGCAAGAATGCAGCTCAAGGCTATGAAGCCATACCCGACTCATGTACATATACATATACATGTATATGGTGCGTTGCCTGCCTCCAGTATGCCTATACCTGAAATACAAATTCCTAGCAATGATTGCTAGGAATTTGTATCAGGAAGAAAAGAATTGATTTTAAAAAGCTTGTTAAGTCCCACAGGAAGCTAACCACACATTTAAAAAAAAGATAAGACTTTTTTGTCACAACGTTCGGATTGAATCTGACAAATCCCATTCACTTAAGGCCATGTCTGTTTTGGCCTGACCATCAACACTCATTGCCTGTGGTTCATGGTTCATGTATCTTTCGTAAAAAATAAGTACGCGTTGCGTACGTGAGGTAGTGCGGTAACTCGACACAGTCCTTTATTCCATAACTGTCAACTGTGCAGCATTTCTTTTTCCAGGAAGTATTAAGGACGGTGCCTACTATTGTCATTGCGCATACGTTCTGCGCATCTCGAGATACTCGGATTTCCTATCGGTGATGCTTACTAATACAGGGATATTTTTGCGCGGTTTAAAACTATCCGGAGAAAGTAGATCTTAGTAAGTACTCTTAGTACCCAAAAAGAAAATTGGGGGTAACCATGCATTTTTGAGAGATAATTAAGCTTCAATTTGAGAAAGAACGCCATACATTGCTTTGTATTTTGAAGCTTTTTACAAATATTATTCGTGAATTATCTTTGAAAAATGCGTGGTTACCCCCAATTTTCTTTTTGGATTTCAATAACACTTGTTAAGATCTACATTTCCCGCATAATCACACACCGGGGCAAAAATATCTTTAAGTAGTAGGCACCGTCCTTAAAATATGTAAAATACCAAACCCAACCCCCGCTACATGGATAACAACAAGAAAAAGACTACTTTGTCGCGAATTTCCTATAATAAACACGTGTTCAGAAATCAAAAGTCCTACGTCAACAGCACACACCAGCGCTACTCGTTGGTATTTGGCTAGAGATCTTATTCTCACTACTTTTTCCTCCGGCAGCGCTTTAGCCATTTCACAAGGGCCTGAACATTTACGCATGCGCTTACGGACTGTCTGAACAAGAGAAAAAAATGCAGTACTTCCAGACGTGGCGCTGGAGCGTCGTACCAAACGAGTCATCCCGGGATTTCGGCCCGTGCGATCGCTTTTGGACGCAGTTGGCCCTTCGCTGCTTTCTGCTACCGACCTTGCCTCCCGGTACGGCATTGAGGGAGGGATATGTCGGCCCCTAAACCATATGAGACAAATCCCACGCTTACTCACAGCTCCAAACCGCCCTTGTCATTACAATTTAGAGTAAGATTTCGATGACTTATATATTCAAGAGATAAGTCATTTTATTTGTCATATGGTAAGAACTTGAGTCCCTGATTACAAATTGCACGCACGCGCACTGCTGAAGGTAACATACATACATGCATAAACTTTATTTCATCTCAAATTTCAGAATAACTACGAGAGGCAATCTCTTCAAGACATTACATTTTCCACTAAAATACATAGCATGTACAAAAACATAGCTAAATACATAATATTTAAAGATAGTAATTAAAAAGAAAAGCGGATCTTCAAAATGCGGTCTTTGATTCTCTAGTTTAAAACCAGTAAACTCAGTGGTATGGACAAAATCAGGTAGCGCATTCCGCAATTTAGCTGATACGTAAGAAAAAGAACTAAGACCACAACTGGTTGTTTTAGGTTTATTGAGGAACAGAATGTAATTCCGCGAAGATCACGCACAAGAAGATTTTGAATGCGCTTATTGCATAGAGATGTAGAGTTTAACTTCAGTGGTAACAGGACGGGTAATTTGCAAATACAAATCTCAGTATTCTCTTATTTACAATATACCGTTTCTTAGACAACAAATTTGCTACGAGGATAACAGCGAAAAAAAGCATTACTTTGTCGCGAATTTCCTATATTAAAAACGTGTTTAGAAATCAAAAGTCTTACGTCAACAGCACACACCAGCGCTACTCCTTAGTATGTGGCTAGAGATCTTCTTCTCACTACTTTTTGCTCCGGCCGCGCTTTAGCCATTTGATGAGGGCCAGTACAATGAGATACAACGATTTGCTATTAGTCTCTCCCCCACGGGGCTTTTCAGGGCTAATTTTACAATACTTTTGTGGGGGACTTTAGCCAGACTTCTTGTTACGCAGTTTACAATTAATTTTTATGGAAGTGAAAGATGCCCCCGTCCAACTTAGGTTAGACCACAACACCGGGGACTACGCCCCCTACTCTTATCGAACAGTGAGTGGGTTCTTTAACGTCCCATACTATTTAATTTCCAACAAGGGTTATGAGACGGGACCTCCGGTTTACAGTCCTTATCCGAGAAGACTTGAAAGTCTAACCGTTTTCAGATGTAATTACAAAGGCAGCACATTCTCCTCAGTTATTTTAAGACCCTGAGTGTTGGTCCCGGCCGGAGTCCAACTCACGACCTCCCACATGACAGCCCTGAGCCACCGGTGCCGCGCTTCTCAATTGCGTCGTTCATGCTCGAAAAGAATTCTGGGTAATTCTGCCATTCCGTGACAAGAGAAGCCCCGCGATTCTCATTTCATTGATTTTTTTTTATATGTGTCGGGTCACGTAGTCCTACCAGCAAAATACAGCACCGGGTGAAGTTTTTAGCTTTCAAAACTTGCCAAATTTTATCGGTAGGCCCTGGAATTCGTCCAGAGAAAGATTAGATAAAAAAACTTCACTCGTAAACCGAGATGTTTTCAACAGAGCAATTTAGGCGTCCCACTCTGCATGAAACCATCTCTCACCTCTGTCTCGAAAAGACCAGAGACCAGACACGCACGGTTCTTACGTTACGTGTAGAATTAACTAAAATCTCAATTCCTTTTAAAAAGTTGACCAGCATCTTAAATTTTTGGTAGGCTAGGTATCGGAAAGCCTGAACATTTACGCATGCGCTAACAGAATGTCTGAACAAGAGAAAAAAATGCAGTACCTCCAGACGTGAAGCTGGAGCGTCGTACCAAACGAGTCATCCCGGGATTTCGGCCCGTGCGATCGCTTTTGGACGCAGTTGGCCCTTCGCTGCTTTCTGCTACCGACCTTGCCTCCCGGTACGGCATTGAGGGAGGGATATGTCGGCCCCTAAACCATATGAGACAAATCCCACGCCTACTCACAGCTCCAAACCGCCCTTGTCATTGCAATTTAGGGTAAGATTTCGATGGCTTATATATTCAAGAGATAAGTCATTTTATTTGTCATATGGTAAGAACTTGAGTCCCTGATTACAAATTGCATGCACGCGCACTGCTGAAGGTAACATACATACGTGCATAAACTTTATTTCATCTCGAATTTCAGAATAACTACGAGAGGCAATCTCTTCAAGACATTACATTTACAACTAAAATACATAGCATAAACAAATACATAACTAAATACATAATATTTAAAGATATATTAATTAAAAACGAAAGCCGCTGTACAAAATGCGGTCTTGGATCATCTAGTTTAAACCAGTAAACTCATAGGTACGGATAAAATCAGGTAGCGTATTCCGCAACTTAGCTGATACGTAAGAAAAGGAACTAAGACCATAACTGGTTGTTTTAGGTTTTATTGAGGGGCAGAATGTAATTCCGCGAAGAGGACAGATAATTAGGAAATATAAATCTCAGTATTTTCCTATTTACATTATACCGTTTCTTTAACAAGTAATTTGCTACGAGGATAACAGCGAAAAAAAGCACTTCTTTGTCGCGAATTTTCTATCATAAAGTCCTACGTCATTAGCACACACCAGGGCTACTCCTTAGCATCTGGTTAGAGATCTTCTTCCCACTACTTTTTCTTGCGTCCGCGCTTTAGCCATTTGATGAAGGCCAATCTCGTTTCCTCTCAAGTTGCTGGGTTAACGTGGTAGAACAAGGCTATTTAAGTGTAGATGACGGTTGCGAGGGAAACTTAGGGTACATTCAGCTAAACGCGGTTAATTTAGAGTATATGAGGGTTAACTTGGTAGAACAAGGTTAAGTTGGGGTAGAGGAAGGCAACGAGGTATAAAGTGGCCAACTTAGGGTAGATAGAGAAGTGGTTAACTTTGGGTAGATGAGGGTTAAGGTGGTAGAACGAGGCTAGGTAAGAGAGATGACGGTTTCTGTGGCAGAACGAGGGTAAATTAAGGTAGACTGAGGGTAAACGTGTTTAAGTTAGGGCCTGTTTATATGGTCCCGGTTACCCGAGACAGCCCTCCTCCTGAGTCAACTTTACCGAGCATCTATATGAGAAGTGCGTGACCGAGACAAAATTATGCATAATTATATTTTAAGACGCATCTTCAAAAAATGCGTATGATCATTTGCCTTTCTTTCTTTGTAGTTAGTTTTTATTAAGTATAGTTGCATTTTTAGATTCAGCAAATGGACTGACAATCTTAACACCGTGACAGCAGTTATATGTAGTTTAAATAAAAGGATGTTTATAAATCGAGAGTTTCCGTTGACAGCTGTGAGAATTTTGGCAGGAAAAAAAAACCTTTTCTTTTGAAAGTAAATGCTAAAAACATATATAAGCTACCAAATCGTTGCTTCTTTGATTTTTATTTTATGCGTGCGCATTTAAGATTTTGCTGTCTCGTCTTGGGTGGTCGAGTCAAACTGTTTACATGCGAAAAAGTTGTCTCGCCTGCCATGGTTACCCTACCTGCCGAGGCGAGACAACTCGCCTCCCCGAGTTGTCTCCCCCACTTCATGTAAACGGTCGATATAATTTTTTAACAAATGAGTGGAAAAACATCTCGCCCAGGGTAACTCGGGGGGAGGGTTCTCTCGGGTACCCGAGACCATATAAACAGGCCCTTAGAGTAGATGAGGGTTAATGTGGTGGAGCGAGGTTAACTTGGGGTACAAGAAGTCAGCGAGATATAAAGCGGCCAACTTAGGGTATAAGGGGGTAAACATGGTTAACTAAGGGTGGTAGAAGGAGGCTAAGTAAGCGTAGATGATGGTTGCTGCAGTAGAACGAGGGTAACTTAGGGTAGATGAGGGTAAAGGGGATTAACGTAGGTAAACGTGGTAGAAGGATGGTGTAAAGGGTCACTTTTACCTTTTTTTAAAGCTCAAAAGTTAAGTTGTGACTAAGATCTAAGATTTACTTCGAAAGGAAACAATAATGGTGGGGGCCCAAGTTGACGTTGGCACACCTCACTGAGAGTGTAATGTTGCAAACTTGCAATTTTCTTTTGACCTGTAATAATAATAATAATAATAATAATAATAATAATAATAATAATAATAATAATAATAATAATAATAATAATAATAATAATAATAATAATAATAATACCAACTTTATTCATTTAATTCAATGAAAGGAAAGGATACCAGATCCCTATCAAGGGTATCCGCCCGCAGCCGGATGTAATTGGCAGAGAGTCAATTTTGATGAGGGAGGAAAACCAGAGTACCCGATTGAGATTGCCTAAAACTCAGTCCACATACGACCCCAGGCCAGAGTTGAACCCGGGTCACAGAGTTAACCACCCTGAGGTTACCCTTGTTACCTGGGAGCTGAGACCTGTCTTTCGTATGTGATGGCAAAGACAATTACTTGAGATTTGGGTCGGCCCAGGCCACGAATCAAACTGTGTCAGCAAAGAACACACCGCATAAACAACCAGTTATGTCAAGAACATCTTTATTATTTTGGGCTTAAATGGGCCTTTTGCAGCTTGTGATCACATGGTACAAAAACCGCCATATGGGAATGCAATTGCCCACTGGGACATCTAAAACAAAGAAAAGTCATATTAAGTTGCTGTTTTAGATGTCCCAGTGTGCAATTTGCATTCCAGTATGGTGTTTTTTGTACCATGTGATCACTAAGCTGCCAAAAGGCGTATTGCAAATTTTCAGATCTCGTCATCTGTACAGTATCTTCATAATTGTAATTATTATAGGCATAAAAAGTATAAACAGTCAAAACCTTAAGAAGGAAAGAAAAGTGATACTTGATGTTTTTTGAACGGAACGATAACCTGTGTAGTGACAAATAAGAAAGTGCCTGATGTCAAGGCATTAATATTCCCAAAGGATGTGAAGTGTTTTTCTTTGTAACAATAGGAATTCGGAACTGCTGAGCCATACATTAGTCTATCCATGCAAGATGATACTCACTCACCCATAATATTATTAACACTTGTTGCATTTTGTATGGTCTTTTAACTTGAACAACGGATTATTGATTCAAAACAGGTGAACAAGTGTAGCCATATTTTGAGATAAGCAAGACGTCGTTATAAATTTCCAGTGAGCAACAATGATGCTCATGCAAGGTTGAGAGACAGGGATTCTCTGGCAAAGGGCTGATGCTTGAAACATCAGCTTAGAAATCTAAACAAGGTAGTCAAATAATTATTCACCTCTAGCAACTGTTTTGACACAAAATTTTTGTAGTACCATGAAAACTTGCCTACATGCTACTTCATACGATGACTATCTTGTCACCTTGGAAACCTTTCTGCTGGGTCTGCCCATGTCTATGAGGACTCCTCTTTCATTTGGACACTACCAAATATGTGTAGGTCATAATAAATAAATGTTTTGTCTGTATCAATCTTTCCCATTTATAAGTATCTATACAGTATATTTTTTCAATAATTCTAGTCCAGGCTCATGAAGCCCCTGGATGACCAAGACCAAGCCCCTTTGGTCTCTTGTAGGCACAAACTGGTTCCTTGATTCCGTTTCTTTCTGTTCCCAATCCAGTTCCAGGAGTCCAGCCCATGACTCTCAACATCTGATTGCCAATATTTGATGGAGGTATTGGTTGAGCCTTTCCTCCTACTGTTGCTGAAAAAATAGTTTTTCTGTCACTACTTAGAAAAATGAAGATATTATTTGAAAACTAAGCAGCATTAGCAATACAGTGTACATATTCCTTGGGAAAAAAACCTGAACTGCAAACAAAAGGTTTAGTGATCCAGTGATTCGATGGAGAAACCCAAATTAATTTTTCCAGACTTTGAAGGGAGGGCCATTAGATTTCGAATGCATTAACATACTTCCTTTGGGTAAAGTTGTGGCGCAACTTTTGCATTGCTAGCATTTTGGATGACCTTTTTAAACCAGCTAGGATCATCTCTTTATCATCAAAATATTAGGGATTAGGGTTAACATTCTGCTATCATAATTATTGACTGAAAGTTCAAGTGAATTAATTAAGGTTGAAAGGTCTTCACGCTGCTATTACAAGGCATAGGAAAAATCATCATCATCATCATCATCATCATCATAATTTGTGGATCATCATTATTCTTTGTGATCCAACATCAATCCTGTACTCACAATATGAACAGTCTATTTGAGGAGGCATCTTCCTTGGTCGCTTGGATTCTGCTCCTGTTTGTTTTCTGTGCCTTGGAGGCGAAGAATGAAGAGTGAAAATGAAAGCAATAATTGCATCACTATATATAAATTGTGATTGCTACACGTCTTTAAAACACCATAAAGCTAGCCCTCAGTTTTGGCATTATCAAGGAAGAGGGCTTTTCAAAATGTGGTGGCTCTCAATTCGATTAACTATCAGAAAATCTTCATATAAAGACACAAATGAACTTAAATGGAAGGAAACATTAGAGAGAAGAGGAATAAGCAATACCACCCACATAACACTAACATGTACAATGTACATGTAAGTGTCCAGGAATTGAACCTGGAATAAACTGGTGAAGGCTCCCAAATAAGCACACCAACCTTGCTTCTCTGACACTAACAATAAAGACTATTACGTCCCTAACCTTCTTGAAGCCTTTTATATGGGGAAGGACAAAAGGACTTGACATCAGAAGAAAAGAAGAGATTAGTAAATCATTATAATGTTCTCATTTCCTTACCCTGTTTTATGAAACCAGTGGTTCAAGCTCGACTTTCCTTTTTTCTAATACTTACCCCATTTTGCGAAGTAATATTCTTCCTCTGTGATTAGGATCAGCCTCACACTGAAGAGAGTATAATGATGCCCACTGGTACACCTGTACACATTCATATAAAAGAGATTTGAGGGGTAGCCTGTGACTCAGGGCTCTTCAATGACAGTTTTTTGAAAATGTTTCCTTCTATTTGCTCTTGAATTGTGGGCAGAATATAATTAAATTAAATGATGGGTTTTACAGTGAACTAAAGGCATTAATCTACATTTAGTGTTGATTCACTTTCAAGAGGGGCCTTGCATAACATAATAACAATAATTAATAATAATAATAATAATAATAATAATAATAATAATAATAATAATAATAATAATAATAATTTGCAAAGTTCTGTCAAATACAGGTTTCAACGTCACAAACAGTTTGTACCTGTGCTCTGTCTAGCTTGCTTGAGGGATGTATGGATAGTCTGGTTTTAGAAAAAAATAATTTAAAAAATGCCAAAATTAACTTTTGAAGGAAACTACCACATGCCAAGAGTAACAAATCCAAAAATTAAAATCTAAGGTGCAGCTTTCCACTATTGAGATACTAGTGGCTATTTCAACTCTTTTGAAACAATTCATGTAGCTGTACCAGAAGCTCTTGACCTTGAAGCGTGTAACTCTGGGTTTAGAGCTGGGGTTTTCTGAATTTAAAGATTTTGTTATTTGAATGTAACATACATGTAGCTCCCCCATTTCCCCACGCATGCAGCTTTGTTCTTATTGTAGTCCATACTTGGGCACAAATTTGGTGTCATAAAATCCCCTCATTTTAGATACTGTCGTAGCACATTTTAATCCCTTTTAGATCATTTCAGGTCATTCCTTGTTTTAGTAATGAATTGACTTAAAACGCCATAGGATTGACAAGTAAAATCTTCTGGTGTTGGACAGAGTAAAATTTGTTAAGTCTCATTTCCAGGGGACAATGGGTAAAAGACAGATTCTTTCAAATCTAAGATCAAAATGCATTTTGATAATGAAACCAGTTAGTTACTCTACCCAAACCAACCGAAAACTTCAAATTCTATTGAAACCCCTGCACTGCCATTTCTATTATTGATGACACGAATCTCGTCAGTGGGCGACACATTGCCAGTTAAAGGAAAGGAAAGGAACTCTATTTACATGTAAGTGTCTAGTCATTCTAATTGGAGACACTGTAAACTGAAATTAACAATTAACGCAAGTCAAGTCAATTGACTTGGTTTTTGAGGAAAGGGGAAAACTGGAGTACCGGGAGAAAAATCTCTCAGTGCAGAGTAGAGAACCAACAAACTCAACCCACATATGACAACGGGTCTGGAAATGGAACTTGGGACACATTGGTGGGAGGAGAGACTGCTCTCACCACAGTATGCCATCCCTGCTATCCCTGTTAAACAATGTTTGATTTAATAAATAATATTATTACTCTTGTTACTGATGATTCTATGGTGGATTTATATAAAATAATCACCGAGTGTCATCTCAGATCAAACTGAAATTTGAAGAAATGCCAATAAGACTGCTTGCAGATAGTAATAATAAGTTATTATTGGTCTTGTAACTATTTAAGACCTACGAATGATGACTACTAACTCAGTCCATTTGTCGTTCTGAAGAAACACGGCAATATTTCTATTGATATCAGCAAGAGTAAAATCCTAGAGAGAAATGAAAATGAAAAATACATATTCACTTATAATTCAATTACCAGAGTGTAAATTCAGATACCAACAATATGTCATAGCCTCTTGCAAAACTATAGTGGGTGGCATGCATGATTATTATTAACCCATTGACTCCTTGGAGTGAGACTTAACAGATTTTTACTCTGTCCAATGCCAGATGACTTTACTCGTCAACTGGGGTGTGCTAGGTTGCCTGAGGAGTCAATGGGTTAAAATGATCCGAGGAAGCTTGACTCAATGAGAAGATTACAAATTTACACTATTACAATTAAAAGTCATGTACGTATACACTAGTATACAGAGATTGACCTTTTGTACAAAATATTTCATTCTAATGAGACGAAGAATGCAAAAAAAAGTTTCTGTCACCAGTTTAGTGCCTTTAATTGTGACTAAAGCACTCACCTGGCCAGAGGAAGTTTTATTTTTCTTTAGCCTTCCTTGAAGACCTAAAAAGAAAAATCCCCAACAACCTGAAATATGCCTAATAGCGTACAGGCCTGTCAACCCCCAAAAGTCTTCAAATGTTGAGAATTGATAGGGATGGGATGATAGAAACGTTATATTTTTAATTTAAGTCTTTTATGCAAAAAAATACTCTTTTGACTCTGTTCAACATATTATATTTAAATTGGGAAACTTTACAATTTTTTCAGCTACATTTGTCTTTACAAGTTGGAAACCAAAAGTTAGAAGTCCTAAAAACTGCCACTGAAGCAAAGTAAAATCAATCTACATCTTCAATCTCTGTGATTTGACCCAAGTACACAAGTCCTCACACAACCTGGGCAAAAATTAGGTCAAAAAATATGCGAAAAAGATGTCATTGGCATTGCAACATTTGATTTGATTGGTTTATTTCGGACCAATCACATTAGCAACGAACGGTTTACCAGAGTTCATAAAACGTTTCAATTTGAATTTTGTTATTGTCAATGTTAAAATTACTCTGCAAACAACACAAAGTGTTTGAAATTTTATTGTTGTGAAAGTCGATTCTCATTAAAAATGACAAACTTCGGCGATTAATTGGAAATTTCAGACCATAATCTTGAGACCTGGAGATATGGTCCAAAATCCGGAGTCTCCCAGATTATCCAGGAGAGTTCAAGGACAGTCCTGAGCATAGCTCCAACAAGTTTCCTGCAACTTGTGGGTAGAGCATAAAGACTGCAGCAAAAATCAGATGACCACATAAATAGAGGATAACACATGGTGGCGAGAAGATGTGAATTTTATGTTTGAGTAGCAAGAACTATAATTTTCTCACAAGTGAGCACAGTGAACAAGTGAGATATTGTTCTTGACACCAGAACATAAAATTCATATCTTCAAGCTAACAAGTAATTTTTATGGACAATAAATATACATGTTAGAGGATTATTAATACAAACCAAAAAGGCAGGAATCATGTTGTCGGTGCTCAATAGACCTAATCGGCCAGCTCAATGTTGCATGTACCCATTTCAAATCTCCCAACGTCTTGTTAAGAAATTGTATTGGGCGCACCTTTTTGCGCCCTCTCTAATGAAAAGTACACCTGATCGCAGGTTATTCAAGAGTATGATCTGAAACAGCATGTGAATATGGGTTAGGGTTAAAATGAGAGGCAAGATACAGGACGAAATTATCTGATGATGACAAGGATGTGCTCAAATATAATGGAGAGCTTCATGTACTGTATGTCGTCGGCTCCTCCTGTTTTTAATAAAGACCATTTGAAGACCTTTTTTGTAAGCCAATTGCTCACAAATGCTACATTTCTTCCTTTAAACTCTTCCATCTCGTCCAAACACGTGTTTTGTAGCTGTTAGCAACTTCGGCGCCCAAAAAAAAATCATTTGAAACCTGACACTTCTGGTTCAATTTTCCCCACCCCACGCAAGCAAAGGTCAAATTCCCCCCTTCCCGCGCACAGAAGATAGTCAAATGCCCGGAGTTTGCCGGGGGGGGGGGGGGGGGGGGATGTTGAAGTTTCATTTTGATCGGCGCATAAGACTGTACCAAGTAAAGATTGGTGCAGAAGACCAAAGCTTACAACCCATCTAAATGTTATCCCCAAGATACTTACCCAGACAACTCTTTCCATCGACACCTGACACAAATGGCCTTCTATATGCATCCATAGCACCATTAAGTATGTTTTGGAATTTTACTTCCTCGATGTCACTGGCAGTTCTATCCTCCCACCAGGGAATTACTTTCACATTACATTCAAACGAACTTTCTTCATTTTCATCATCACCTAGGCGCCCCTCATCATTTGTAAAAAATCCCTCCAGATCACTCTCATCGGAAGAAGAATGAGCTTCCTTGAGGCTATCTTGCCCAACATTGACCATTTTTTCATCACAATCATCACAGCGTAGCCAGGAAACGGATTCAGCGACGTTATGCTCTTTGGGAATAAAACGTAATCTCGAAGGTAATTTATAAAAATGATTTGTGGGAGTATTCGTTTCCATAGGTTCTCCACAGCCGCTGCTCAAACCGTTTTCAATATCAGCTAAACTCCCTTCTTCGTCCCTTTGTCTTAGACTGCTATGAATTTCGCTTCCAGTAGCAGACTTTCCACACACTTTGCGTTTCCGTGTTCTACTCAGTGATTTTAAATTTACCAAAGTAAGCGGGGAATCGCGATCGTTTAACGACCGTTTGATTTTTCTCTTTCTTTTCTTCCTTCGTTTCGTCAACCCAACAAATGGTTCGCTGACGGAATCGCTTTCTGCTTTATCCCTCTCCAGAATTGGGTAAGGATCGAGATTATCGCGAACATGAACCCTCGACAAACGTTTTGCAAACGACAAATTCTCATCTTCTGGCTCACTGTCGCTTTGGCATTTGATGTTTTCGATATAATCCATTAACGCTTCCTCGACGGAATCATTGCTCTCTGCACTAGCCTTGGGCCGCTCACGAGGAGGAAGGTAATCCGATCGACGCTTTCTACCTCGTCGTTTTTTAGATGTTCTCCGTATTGGAGTTCCTGAAGGAGATTCCCTGGTCCCGATTGTTGTGTCTGAATGAGCCGAAAGGGGATCATTCGATCGATCCAAGGCACTGCTTAGATCAGCTACAAGTTCATTCATCGTTCAAGACACGATTGTCGTATTTTTGGCATAATAACGGTTTTGTTTTCACCTGTCGCCGTCGCTGAGAATCCGCCATGTTTGGAAGTGATTGTTGATTACCAGTCCTCTCAAACTCAGCTGATATTTTTCGTGCATCGAACCCAGGCTCTCTCTCAGAGCCTGGGATCGAGGTTGTTTCGTGCACTGTTTGTCAACGTTTCTAAGGAAATTTGCAAAATAAATATGGACATATAATTAATGGCATTTAGTTCAATACCATGACAATATTGATCTATGTACGAATTCTGCAGGACACCATTTGCTGGAATGAAAGGAATATATGTCGAGCTGCACGAAGTCGACCACCTATGTCAACGTTTATGAGGTGAAAATTCTAGCATTTGTTCCTTTTTCACATTATTGTATCTCCACATCGAAATTTCTGATTTACAAACTATTTTTTGCAACTGGCACTGACGCCGGTCATATTATATAATTAAGTAAACTTATGATAAGCTTATAAGCTTATATTTAATTTTGTAACACTTTCTCGTTTCCAAAACACGTAGCCGGCCGCCTTCTGACCTTTTCTCCTCCAATATTGAGTTTAGAAGCTGGTGATTATTCCGAATCATCGAAAATCAACAATCACTGGAAGAAGGCCAAGGGAAAAAATTGTTAAAACATTCGTGTCCCAGTTACGAGACACCTCCTGCGACACATGTAAAGTTACGAGTAATATTTCATGCAACATCGACATACGATCGAGATGGTTCGGATATTATATCAGACCTTCTAGTTAATCATAATCGCTCAAGCGTCTTATTTTTTTAAGTAGCACGTATAGTTATCAGCAACCTTTTGCGTTTTGAAACAATAATCGGGCATGAAACACCAATTACCGAGAACTTTGGACTCCCTTCATTGATATAAACGGTTATATAGGATTTTTATTTGATCTGAAATCAATACTCCAAATCACATAATTATTTACGTACAAAGTAGCTATCGCCTAACGCGATATAAATGATCCAAGTGCATTAATTAAGTTAGGAATGCGAATGGAAGGTGAAAACAGGGAAAGCAGGGAAAGCAGGTTGCAGGTCATATTTTTCACCATAGCTGAAACAACGCAAGCCTTTACTAATGCTAACATTAGGCCTAAACACTAAGCTCTAGATTATTATATAAGCCTAAGTTTAGCATTTTTGTAAAGGATTGAGTTACATTTCAGTTGTACCGTAAAACAATGACCTGCAGCTCTAACCTGCAACCTGCACTTTATACTCTCCAGAACGTGAACAGATTTTAATTAACTGGGTGAACCATGCCCTCATTTTGAATAATTTGCAAGTGGGATTACCTAAACATTACACTAAGGATGCGTTCGATTGACCATATTCCGGAATAGGAATATATGGAATATAAGTTAGAAATCCTTCGTTTTACGGAGATTCACATTAAAATTGTCAAACATCTGCTAAAATGCTATTTTAAACATATTTTTATTATTCTTGCTGCTTTGAAACGCGCCAAACATACGGTTTTGATCATCACTCCACGTATTCTTATTCCGGAATGAGATCAATTGAACGCGCCCTAAGATAACTGTGAGGAAACAAATTAACCCATTGACACGGACCCCCTAGTTGACAAGTAAAATTGTCTGGCGTCAGACAGAGTAAAATCTTCTGGCTTTAGACGGCAGTAAAATCTCGGAAACCGGAGATAATCGCCGGCCTGATGGGCCTTCCTAGGCTTGCAACAGAGACTTTACCTTACTTTTTACCTTACTGATACTGTCTGAAGTATTTTTTCGCCTTATTATCCCACGTCAATCCCTTTCCTTAGTTAGATTGCAAGAAGGTTCATCATTAGAGCCAGGCACCACGAAAATTGACCGGCTGTGCACACTCGTTTGCCATGATGACTTGAGCTGTTTTCCTTTTTTCTGCTTACTTTAGTAGTATATCAAAAGCATTAAAAATGCCCAGCTGTCAAAACGCTGATAACTTCCTGAGCAAAATCTTAACAAAACCCTTGAGATTAGTCGATCAACAGCAATGGCTGTCATGTTCAATATTACACTGTATCATAATTTTTGATTGCTTATTTTTTCCATACAGACCTAACAAAAA
The DNA here is from genome assembly GCA_949126865.1 of Montipora capitata. Taxonomy (NCBI): domain Eukaryota; kingdom Metazoa; phylum Cnidaria; class Anthozoa; order Scleractinia; family Acroporidae; genus Montipora; species Montipora capitata. The sequence goes on along the minus strand of OX421458.1, from coordinate 30,379,088 downwards.
GTATCTGGAAAACAAAACTAATTACAAGCTTGTATCTCTGCTGAAGACTATGTTGAAGAAAGAGCATTTTCTTGTTGAGTACCAGTAACCTGCTTCAGTTGATAATTGGTTTACATGATGGGTTGCACTCCATCATCTCAAAGTGCTTTGCGGATTGACAATGAAAGTCGTCTTTTACTGGAGATAGACCGCTTACGAACAGGTCATCAATCACAAGAGCAAGAAATTAGCAGACTACTTCAAGAAAATGAGAAACTAAGACAGCTGAATGGTCAATTTGAAGTTACTGACACATACAACAAGGATGAAGATCACGACTTGCTTGTGAAAGAGCTTGAGAGACTGAAACTTGACAAAGAGAAAATGGACAACGAAATGAACAAGTTACGCCAAAATAATGAAGAGTTGAATATCAAACTACAGCAGAACCCACAAGTTGCTCAGGTAAAAAGGATACATTGGTTCACTTGCAGCACATACAGTACAAAAAAGGTTGTTCAGTGTTGTTGAAGCCTAGTTCACTGACCACTTGTAACTTCCACAAGTTTCCAGTATAACTCAATGGCAAGGTATCCAAACCTACCAATTAAAAAAATAATATGATCACAGATTAATGTCATAGATTCCACTCCCATTTGGAGTTTTCAGACTCCCTCCAAGTCATTGTGGAGTGATTCATTTCCCATCTCCGTTACTACAAAAAAGTTGGTGACAAATTGAATTGAAGCCTTCACATTCATAAGTACAACTTTTGCCTTGTTATCATTGCTATGTTTGTTTTAACAGCCCCTGACAACAGAAATAAGTTCAGTAAATACTCAAGTGCTTCCCAACAAGATCAAGAACTTACCTAAAGTTGGAGATCCAGTAAGTTCAAAATGATTTCAAGCATTGTGCTAAAATATAATAGACCTAATGCTTGTGGTTTGAGTTCATCATTTCATCCCTCAAAGCTTATAAATACAAAAGGAAAATGAATAAAGGGGGTAGTTTCTAAAGAAACTGTGGTGCTGTGTCGGTGGGGAAGTAGTGCACAAAAATTTGGTTTTATCAACAGAGTTGACTGTAAATTGACCACCGCACAGGGATTCTAAAAGCAGACATTTTGAGCGTTAGCCCTTCATCACAAAGGCACTCAGATCCTGAAAGTGATCTCTGTAGGATTGAGGCAACTTGCACCTTTCAGACTACTAGCTCACCGTAGTACACTTTGTCAGCCTAATTTTAATTGAAAATTTTCAGTGTTTTATAAATCAGTTAACTGGATTATATCATTCTAGACTTAATAATTGCAGCAGTAACCTGTTTATAATATTATTAGGTGCTTGCCATGTGGGAGCGAACTCCATGGCAATATTTTACAGCTACAATTGTGTCATTTGATGTTGTTGCTCTGAAGTACACAATCAACTGGGATGACCAGGATCCATCTGGTCGACTTGTAGACTACTATAATCTGGCTCTTGATCGAGTGCCAGATCCTGATGAAGTAGCAACAGGATCAATTGTATTGTTTCCTCAAGGGAAATACAGAGGACAAGAAGGTGTGCGACTGGGTGGCCAGCGATATCACCAGGTCAGATTTTTATCATTGATGTAACATAATTTTCACTGCTGCGAGTTTGGCCAAGTCATGGCTGCAAGTCATGCGAGGCATGCGAGCCAAGATGGCAAAGTCAACATGCGAATCACACAGTTATTGAAAGCTAACCATTTTAAATGGGTGCTTAGACTTAATAAAAGTTTATCAGCGCTATTTGAAATGGGTGCTTATATAGACTTAAATGCGAAATTTGCATGGCTCGCATGACTCACTGGCTCGCAGAATGTCCAGCCCTGACTGGTGCTATTTTGTTTTCTAGATGTTAAAATTCACTTGGGGATTGTCAGGCTACTTTTAGGTGGCCAAGTGTTTTCAGAGAGAGTAGAATGAATTTATATGGTGTTATGCAATAAATATTGTAGTTTATGTACTGTACAAGCATAACCTCTTGGGTGGCTGGCCCTCTTCACCAATAAGTGAAAGATCTTGCATTTTATTATAGACCAAACAGTCTCAACTTACAGTAGGCTTCTCAATTATTGCTGCTTTGAAAGGCTCTGTTACATGTACCTTCTGTGGTAAAAACAAGGGTAAACACAGGTGTATCTATTTCCCTGAAGAATTGGTTCTGTATGCTACGGTTTCTTATGTAGCTTTGAAAAGAAGGTTTAGTTTCCTCATAGTTATTCATTGCAGTAGTAAATTGTTTTATGTCTCAGGGACGAATCATTCATGTTTATGATGGTCCTGAAGGAGAAAAACTCTATGATGGTGTACACACCAAAGGAGAAGCTGATGGAAAGTGGGTTACATATAAAGATTACCATCCAAAATTTGAGCAATTGAAGCTGTCCGACTTCCGCATCTCCCCCAATGTGTTGGACATTCTCTCTGCACAGAATCATAAGCCTGGAAATATCCATAACACAGAAGAAATTGGATTCAGTCCTTGTGACATATATATTTCTTACACTAAGGTTTGTGAAATTTGTAGTTTCTGTGTGTCCTTATAGAAATCAAACTAGTAACTAAGTACATTTGCCTGTATGGGGAAAATGAAAAAGTTGTCTTTTTAATAAACATTAAATCATTTTGCGGTGTACCGGTATGTGTGTGGGCAATGAAAATATCGCTATATAAGCTTCTTAACCTTGATCATTATAGCATTGATCAGCAGTCCTCTACACTGCATGTCAGTCTTTGTCTGAATTGTCTTCATGAATATGCACAACGTTCTATGTAAAACAGGTGAGGAAGCCAAGCCACAGAAAATAGCTTCATAACTAACGAGAATTCAGTCAAAATTGAGCCTCAAGATGTAGGATAGGATGGACGTTTTGCCTATTGCAGGATTAATCATAATTAACCATTATATGTTACAATTTTCTCAAATTTGATGGGACTGCATTAACTGCTTTATTTTTCACTAAATATTGTGTAGGGTTGTAATCGCACAGTGAAATCGGACAGGTGGCTGTAATTGGACACCTGTAATCGGACACTTACATCACTCAATCATATTAAGTGCACTCAGCTTAATCCACTATCACAGAATTTGTTGCAACAACCACCTACCCTACCAAACTGGGAATTTTCCAAAATGGATGAATTTGTAACATTAGACAGTGTAAAAGGAATGCATTTGTTTTCTCGGAAATTGTAATGGTTATGATTAATTGGTAACAGGACTTTGTGTCGTCCAATTCGGTCTGTAATCATACTTTTGATTAAACAAATCGGACTCCCGCTACGCGGTTGTCCAATCCTCGTTAATTATTCGTATGATTACAGACTGAATTGGACTCCATTCAGTCCTAGTATCATGATTTATTGTATGAATTAAAAATTAACCCTAACCCTAACCCTAACCTTAAAAATACCCAGCTGCCAAATACTGATGACCTCCTAAGCAAAATCTGAAAGTGCCCCTGTGACCAATAAATCAATTCTCATTTTCTTTGGATTTTCAAAACTCTGTAAACTAAGCACTAAACGACCAAAGTTTTGAGCCTTGATTTCACAAAAAGATACCTGTCTTTTTTTACTGGAATTTTCCTATTTTAAATGGTCTGCCATTACTAGCTTTAAGATTTTGAGAGAGCTGGATCGAGGAGAAAATGATATCAAAGGATCACTAGTTTAAGAATGCAATGGGTGTGTTAATGCCACAGAATTAATATGCAGGGCTTTCAGACTGTTAACCCATTGGTGGTTCCCCATTGACGAGTACAATCATCTCGCGAAGTCTGGCCGGTTCAGGTGTCAAAGGGTTGCAGGCTGGGGACATGATTTTTCAGTGAATGATTAACCCATTGACTGCTGTGGGTTCCCCATTGACAAGTAAAATACTCTGGCGTTAGACAGAGTAAAATACTAAGTCTGGCCGGTTCAGGCCGGTTTGGTTGTCAAAGAGTTTAAAACTTGCGTTTTGCATACATGTGATTGTAGTTTACATAATAAACTGCATTCACACTCTGAAATTTTAAGCTAGTGAACCTTTGATGTCACTTTTCTCTGGATCCAACCTTCTGAGGTCCAATGAGGGTCCCCAATAAGGTTTTTCAGTCCCGCCATTCCGACCAAAATTTTCCCTTCATCCCAAAATCCCAAACGTTTTTATCAGCCAATCCCAATACCGGTCATGATGTCACAGCATGATGTCCAAACCTCATCATCAATTACAACTTCAGTTAATTTGGAATACACCTTGTTAGTCTTTTCCACCAACCTTCATGATCAAAAAGACCTTAAGTGTAGTGCACAAACACCACCCCACAATTATTTCACAGTTGAAATTTCAAATACAGAAACAACATTTCTGGATACAAAGAAACAGAAGTCAAAAAAGACTCCATCACGAATCTTGCCTTTTGTTACACAGTACCAACCAGGCAACGCGCGCATCATATTTTTGACAAGGCGAAGGTCAAAATTGAGCCTTCAGTATGAAAATTAACATGGCTTCTTGGAGTGCGATTGAGACTTGGCCTGTCTCCAAGGAACAGCTTGTGCATACTCAATAAAGTCTTAACACGATTTCTGCAGAGTCCTTTCTTTCTCATTGAGTTAAGAAAGGCTCTGCTAGCAGGGTGATTTTACACATATTGTACAAGACTCCTTTGAGTTTTAATGTGCAAATAGATTTTTAGAAGGTGGGCAACTGAAAAAAAGCCATGGGCAACCAAAAATACAAAACTGGTTGCCCAAAGGGCAAATTGGCAACAAAGTAATGCACCTATCAATGTTAAGCCCCAGGGAGGGGGGGGGGGGGGGAGGGCTAACCAAGGGAGTTTGATCGTGAGGTCTCTCCCCAGGGTAGGGATTTTGATCCTATGTGATGTCCCCAGGCTAACGATTTTGATTGTACAAAGGACATTTTACCACCTTCACTTGCTGCTGAGTGGACATTTTGACCAATTATTTTGTCCCAGGGGTGGCGAATTTGCATTTTTTTTAAATGAAAATGTCAAAATCCCCACCCCATGCCCGACCCCCCTCCCTGGGGCTTAACATTGATAGGTGCATAAGTGTTGAACACTGGAATCTCAGAGATGGTTCTTAAATTCATTTGCTTAACTTATCAGGCTGATAGTCCCACTGCCATCAGAAATCATGAGGTCTGTGGCGAGGCAATGCTGTCCAGTTTGTGTGACCCACGTGAAATCAGATGTGAGCTGGAAAGCTGTAGAGTGACAGTAAATAGAGAGAAAGTGGAGAGTGAATCACTTATTCAGACTGTTGAACAAATCAATTCAGCAAAAGTGTTTGTGGCTTGTCTCAGTGATGAATATGTCAGGTGGGTAGATGTTGTTAGCTGAGTGGGTCAACCCAAGCACATCAGTTAAACATGGTTTTTGTAACATTATATAGTCCTTTTTTATGCTCATCAATGTCACATATTTAAATAAAGGTTTTCAGTTTCAGTTTTATCTACTCTGCTCTGAAAAGTTTTTCCCCTGGCCTACTGGTTTTTCCCTTTCGTAAAAATACTGGACGTGTTATTTGCTTTGAATTTTCTTTTGTTTTCCTTTTTTTGTACAATCATTGCAAAATAATGAAGTGCACATCTTGGCAAATTTGTTTTGCAAGTAGAGAGTAACAATTTACAAAAGCAGGTGGAAGAAAACTGGTATTTTAGCGTCTTTCACACTTCCGTTGCCTTTAATTTTTTTTTTTGTCAAATGCTCTTCAAATTAAAAGAAATTAGGCAAAGTTTATTTCTTTGAATATGGCCTCCATTTGCAACAAGCAAAATGTGAAAAGAAGTCACTTATGTTGGTTATACACAATGCTACAGTTATTATTACAGACTGTGACTGGTCTGACCAGATCATGGAGGGGAAAGTAGTGGTTATACAAAAACGACATTGATCTACAAACGGAGAGAAAACCAAAAACTCCAATTTATTTTTTCTCTTTAGGGATGAAATATGTCGGCAAGAGTTTCTGTATGCAAAGAAGACAGCAAAAAAACCAGTTATTCCTATTGTTGTTGGAAGTGGGTCATTTGACTGGATGATGACTGTAGTGGGGCTACTAATTGCAGGGGAAATCTACATCCACTTCAAAAGCAAGGAAGTGCAGCAGGCTAAAATGTCAGAGTTACTAACAGCAATCAAAAAGAGTGTTCCTGAACTTCATGTCCCAGATCACTTGGGGATCAGTATTCAAGGTATTGTTTTTAATAGAACAGTTTTCAATTGAGTGTCGTAAAACAAATACCAAAGTAATTATTTTGACTAGTAACAACAGGTTGCAAACAGCACAGTGAACCAATCCAAATTCATAGCAATTCCATGTAACTTGCTCAAAGCACAGGAAAATCGCATGTGCAATCTGACCAAACAACAGTTGACAGTCATAGTAATAATTTGTTACAATTTTACTACTCATGAGTACTTCATCATCATGTCATTAGACTAAGTGCAGTCTGCAAATTAATGATGAGCTTTTGAGATTTGAGGGAATGATCATACCAGTCTGTGTTTTAGAAAAAAAATTTTGTCTCATGATCGACATGTCAACTCGTTGTTTCAGATTTTCAACAGCCTTCGGAAAACACAGCAACCACAGCTAACAGAGCGGTGGGCCCTGCTGATGTATTTTTCAGTTATTGTTGGGCGAATTCAGAAAAAGCTTACCAATCAAAGCAGGTAAAGGAAATGGAGCTTTAAAATAATATTGTTATCCTTATAGTTTTCTATGCCTACATTAAAAAAAATCAATTTCATTCATAAATATTGATGTCTCCTTGTTAACCTTGCGCTAGGTAAAAGAATTCATTGGATCAGCTTTTGCAGATCCCAGAAAGGTACACTCAACCCTTGCTAAGAATCACACATTTTCACTGTGGATTGATACAGAGCAACTGAAAACTACCAATCAGAATGCTGATTCCCTTGGCATGGTTAGTAAGTCCTGGTTGAAAGGAAATTTCTTGAATTATTATGGTTTTTTTATTGGGTCTAGATTATCTTGCATGGCCCTTTGATCTTAGGTAAGAGGGAGTAGGCTCTGTTTTCAGGGTAGTACAGACAAAAGGTTAGGTGAAAATTAAGACAATTTGACATGGAAAGGAAGAATTTGTCTTTGCATACGGTCCAATCTTTATGGACAGATTTTCAAAAGGCATTCATTTATTCAGCATTGCGTTGACGGTTGCTTCTGCAGGTACCAGAGCAGAGATTACGTCAAAGAAAAGAAACAAAAGAGTCAAAAGACAGAAAACAAAACAAATCCAAATAAAGACTAATCCTAAGTGACCAAAAATACAATGCTCTCCGGTACATGCAGAAAGACCCGCTTTGACACTCCTGCAGAATACACCAAACGTTTGGGAGAAGACAGTCTAAGACATCCACATCCAAAGGATGCCTGCTTAAGTGAAAAGCTTCAAGCACAAGATGCTTAAGACATTCTAACTGTTGGTTTTGTTTTAATAAATTGGCAACTGGAAAGAAATTCAGTAAAGATTAGGATTTTAATGGGTCAGTCCTTAGTGACGTTTGTAAAATGCGTTTGACAATCAGTTTTTCATGTTGTATAGTTTGCTCAAATCGCTGAGGGGCTTGGTAAGGCAAAGGTGGTGCTGGCCTGTGTTAGTAAGCAGTATGCGAACAGTGAAAACTGCAGAATGGAAATCCAGTTTGCTGTCAAGGTAAAGATGCATAGAACAAAAACCGGTGTAATTGCTGGTTTTCACTCACGTGATCAACAGCCATGTTTTTCAACGAAAACAAAAGGAAGCGTTTGCATAATAATACTTATAGAGTTAAATTCCCAGAGGATTTGGTCGGGGCACCAACATGGCCGCCTTTTCTTTGTTTAGGGGCACCAACATAGCGGTCGTGACGTCATGTGAAAACCGAGAATAACATTGGTGTCACCAGCTTGATTTTGATTGGCTATAAAGCACGCAGCTAATTCTTGCTTGCTCTGTTTCTCTTGTTTCTCTTGTTTCTTTGTTTCTCTGTTTCTCTGTTTCTCTGTTTCTCTTGCTCTGTTTCTCTTACGTCATACCTACAGACAATAGATTTTATATATGTAGAATTGATGTCATACCTACAGACAGTAGTTTTATGCATGCAGAAGTGACGTCACCTATACACTAACCAGCATGAGATTGATCAGTTTTGTCATGGCAGAGCTTAGCTCAGGAATATGCATAATAAAACATTCGATTCGGTTTTCTCATGATAGCGATAATTATCATGACCTCAGTTTGTGTTATCCGTCTCAGCCTTCGGCTTCGGCAGATAACACAAACTTTGGCCTTGTTAATTATCGCTATCACGCTCAACCTCATCCAATAATTGTTAATTATTATATAGATCTCTCAGATATTAAGCGAGCGGTGATTGGATAATTTACCCGGACAGTATTCTACATTACGGGCCCGCTGAATTTGAAACTTCGATAATACCTTCTCTAGCAAGTTTTTCATATCTTTTCTGTTACATAAACTTGTAAAACTGTTTGAATCTTGCAAGCAACTATTCTAAAAAGCCAAGAAGTTTTTTCGTTTTTCGGAGTTTGAATCGGCCATCTTTGTGGCAGTTTAACTTTCCGCTTGACTTCAACTAGTTTCCTTTCCCGTGTGGCTGATTACCACAGAGATATAATAAACTTGCTAACCTCGTTTTCTCGGCTCGTACTATAAATTCTGGATCCTTGTTTTCCCCGTTAGATTTAATTTACAGGGCAAGCCCTCGAAATCGGTTAGTTAGTTATTTATTTGTTTGAGCAGGTTGAAGTTTTGGCATGATGTGGACCTGCTATACCCACCCACCCATATACTCACAGAGGACAGCCACAACACCGGGAACTTAATCCCCTACTCTTCTCGAATAGTGTGTGGGTTCTTTAACGTCCCACAGGGAACTAATGAACATGGAAGATATTTGTGAGACGGGGGGCCTACGGTTTATATATAGTCCTTATCCGAGAAGACTTGAAAGTCTAACCATTTGCGGATGTAATTACAAAGGCAGCACTTTCTCCGGCCTGAGGAATAATGATAATAATAACTGAGGAGAAAGTGCTGCCTTTGTAATTACTATTTTCATCTGCAAAATTGGTTAGACTTTCTAGTCTTCTCGGAGAAGGACAATAAACCGTAGGCCCCGTCTCACAACCCTTCAATGTTCATAAATCTATTCAAAAAGAGTAGGAGGTTGTCACTGTCCTGTTTTCTCTAGCAGAAGTGGCAGGCTTGGCGTGGTGTCTCTTAAGGTGTATAAGGCCACCTAAGCAGAAACAGCCATAAGTGAAAAAGGGACTTTGCTGAGTGCTGGAACATGTAGGTTGTGGTAAAAACAATATTACGTGATTTGGAAAACCCACACAGATCTCTAAAGCCACTGCATCTTACTAGTGAAATGAATGTGATATAGTATAGCTGAATAATTTTGCAGTTTGTATTCAAATTACAGAATGACCATTTCTGTAATTTAGATTCGGAATACTGATGATAGGGATGCATTGGGATGTACCAGGCAATACATGTACATGTGACCTGGAGACTGCCCTTTTTAGTGCCGGTCACCTTTATGGGGGTCTTGAAATGTTGTCGATATAAGAAGACATTGACACACGTAGCTACTCTAAAATCGCCCAACGTTTATTATAGTATTAGTTTACTCATAGTTGATATGTTATGTCACGTTGTGTACATATCTCTACAGTCTTTGAAGAAACCAGTGGTTCCACTGATCGTGGGCACCGATAATGAATGGGAGAGCACAGTGGTGGGTTTGTTAGTTGCGGGCCAAGATAATCCACCAATCGACTTACAGAACGTCAACACCGATGCGGAATTGCAGCAAAAAGTACAAGAAATCCAGTGAGTAGCTGAGAATAATGTAATACCTAACCGACAATCCCGTAACAAACGTTTTCGCGCAACTTTCTCGGTTTTCAATTTTCCGCGTTCAGGTTTTTGCGCGCGTTACACCTGCAGTTGCTTGTGTCCGCTTGACCTCAGTAACTGCTGGGTTTTTGGACCGAAAACTCCCCTTTTTTTTTTTTTTTTTTTTGCAGGAATGCCATATTGCCTTTGCTCGGTCTTGAGGAGATGGCCAGAACCTTTCGCGCTCCGGTGATTGGTGATCACGTGATCTCGCATCATCAGAGATGGGCTTTCTTTGGTGCAACAATTGCCAGCTTTGACCGTGAAACCATGTCGTATACAGTGAACTGGGACGACGGTGATCCTTCAGGACGAGTCCAATCATATAAGGTGCACAGGAAATATGGGTGGTGTCTGTTGTATTGGGATGAATTTTTCGAAGAACGGTTGTCGCTAAGCAGGGCTAAGTTTTTTGAGGCATGACTAATGCTACTGAAATTTCTAGTTTTTGGTCTCATTTAACCCGAAAATAGCACTGACTCGGAATTTAATCCCGAGTCGACATCGAAAAAACCCTTCTGCATGTATTTATTTACCGTGGTTTACACATACCAATTTGTGCGCTGCACTTGCGAACGCCAACAGTTCGAAATCAGTGAGTTTGCTTCTTTTTGGAACGAAGGAATGAATTACTTTTGTCAACGAAGCCACTCAGTCGGCCTCTCTATCGACTATTTTTTTTGTGAATCAAGCATATTTTGTCGCGCTTTTCTTCTTAGGACCTTGGTCTGGATGAGATTCCGACTTCGGATCAGGTTGGTGTGGACTCTATCGTATTTTTCGCTCAGGGGAGCTATGGCGCCACGGAGGGAAATAACACAGGAGGAATGAGATTCCACCAGGGAATCGTTACACGAGTCTGGAAGGTTTGTCATCTTACTGTTAATGGATGGTTAGTGTTCTCTCTCTCTCTCTCTCTCTCTCTCTCTCTCTCTCTCTCTCTCTCTCTCTCTCTCTCTCTCTCTCTCTCTCTCTCTCTTCTTTAAAAATTAGGTGTGAGTTCCTTTGACTCCACTTATTCAAATGTGTTTGTCATTGTCAATGCCAGTGTGTGGTGCATTTTTCAATCTGATAATGTGTGAGAGGAATTGGCCAGGTACAGACTGTGTTTGTTTTGAATGACACATTCAGCTCGTGATGAAAATCCAACGTCCCAACTGATTCCTAAACCTGTGCCTCATCTTATCTACTTTCGTTCCAGGACATGGCTGGTGTTCCTCAATATGATGGGCATCATACTAAAGGGGAAGATGATGGGAAGTGGATCACATACAAGGGATACAATTACAACTTCACTGGTATTCCATTGGAAAACCTCAGGATTGCACCAAACGCTATGGATGCACTCATGGCTTGCCAACAAGCGTTTAGTTAACACCGTGTTCAACTTGTATCAGAAGAAAAAGAAATCACCGTTTTGATCACAGCACAAACAAGCATTAAGTAAAAGAGGGAATTTATCTCGTGTACGGTAAAGAAGACAGACTGCTCGCTGTGCGTTTTATAGTCAGCAGCAGTATATGGACGTGTTGCGGGTTAATTACCGACAGCTCAGTGGCATATCTTTGAAACGGCAAGAAACAAGTCGAGAGATATCTCTGTAATTTTCAATCCAAGGGCGAATCATTTTGAAACCAAGACAGCAAGCATCGTTAGAAATTATCCATTGTTGACTGGGGCTCGGTCGGCATCCCACACGGCGGCGAACATGTTGGTGTCCCGTCAAAGAAAAAGAGCGGCCAGCGTAGTCTCCCAGTCTAACTTGTCCAAGGGGAATTTTACTCTTTTCATCCCCAAGAAAATTATTTTGTATCGGTTAAGCCTGGTTTCACTAGCGATGCAAGCACAAGCGCAGACATAAGTAGCTTTTGGTAACGAAAGCGAACTTCGACATAAGCACGGCTTCCACCATTTTGTTCAAATGCACGAGTGCTTTCATTGCCCAGACACGTCCAGACGTAGCAAATTCACACGATCCTTGTGCTTTGCGCTTGTGTTTAAGCTTCCGTCGAGGCCGTTTTAGCCGCTCTTTAGAGCTTACAAATCGATAACTGTATCGTTTTTAACCAGTTTTTTCTGATCATCCCTTAATTCCTTTCCAGGAGCAAAGAAAGTAGCAAGAGTTGTTATGAATCGAACACATACATACATACATACATACATACGTACGTACGTACGTACGTACGTACGTACGTACGTACGTACGTACGTACATACATACATACATACATACATACATACATACGCAATTAAGCCGCATCAAAAGCAGGCTTTTTTCCCAGCTACTTAGGTTCCAAGTTAACTGCGGTGATCGCCTTGTACTTCAATTATTCACACATGCAATATATCATGGAGATCTGAATATAACAAACAGCTAACACACCAGATTGCAGCAAATTTTATTAAACCGCTTCAGGTGGAGTTTTAAATTTAATTGTCCAATAACAGGTCTCTGTGCCCTTGTTTCATTTTTCCAACTGCAGAAAAAACATCTGCGAGGAGTTCGTCGAGTTGGTGCGAAATAAGGATTGTTCGTAACTAGAGAAATTTATAGTTTTATTTAGCGACTGATGAAGGTCGAATTGCCAACATCAAGCGATAAAATGGGTGACCTTTCGGGCGTTAGTCCTTCGTCAGAATGAAGGTCAAGGGTTGGTCTCTTTTTGAACGGAGGCGTTTTCAATGGTGAGACGTGGGAATAGGGGCCTCATCGTACACCCTTACTCCAATTCTCCAAAATGTCAATTGCGACGTATATTTTAACTTATTTTTAAACCTATCCCCTAAACGTCCAAATAAGCTTAGTTCGTGTTCTCTTTTAACTTCATTTTTTTTCCAGAACAGTTCAAAATCAAAGCTCCCTCAAAGAACATGTCGCGTGTTTGGCAAACCGTTTTTCGGAAAATGTAGTAGTTGGTTGGAACTTGACATAAAATGTCCTACAATATATTATTTTGCCAAGCGCGATCATCCTAATAAAATGATTTTCGAAAAGAGAACGAAACTAATTTTACGTTGGGCTGACGATATTTTTGGTACCGAAAAGTTGGAGAGGGGGCTGGGGGGAGGGCTGTGCTCCAAATTTTTGTTTGGGGCCTTAAGCCCCCTGCTCCGCCACATTTCATTCAAATTCTTTAAACGCGCAATGATTGCGGGACGAAACCAATTGGCTCAATGGTAGGATTTCCCACTCAATTCCATTTTACTATAGACATGCTAAAAGTCTTTTTGACTCCGCTACTTGCTATGACACCCTTTTACTTGCCATATAATTTATGGCCTTCGTGTTGTTGGTGGAAAAACACCGTCCCAATTATTTAAAGTGCCGATCGAGAAAATGAGGCTAGTCAAGATTTAATCAAGAGTTTTCTGTCAAAAGAGACTATTTCTGACGGCTAAGGCTGCTTTGGTAGCAAGTCAAATGCGACAAGTTTGCTCGGTCGAAACGATATAGTTAAATGGCCCTGGAATGGCATAGAAAAAAATTTCGGATTTAAGAGTTAGTGTGGACGTCAACCCTTTTACATACAGCTACGAAAATGAAGTTATTTTTCGATGCCCGACGTTGGGATAAAGCAGAAAACGTCTGTACCCAACGTTCGGAAAAAAAGGTCGAGAACAATTAAAGATTGCGTTTGAAAGGGAAAGTTAATTATCATGAAAATTTGTCAGAGGCCACCTGTTAAGCGGTGCGTGTACTTATGGCTGTCGAAGCATGGACTTTAAGGCACAAATTTTATTTTAAAAACAGAGTGAGTAGGACCGAGATACCAGTCTACATATTGATATTTCAATATATAGGTGTCGTCTACACATCTCTATGAAAGGAGGCGTGATTATATGGTAGCCAACGCAGAAAGCATAGAGAGGGAGGGTGCACGGATGTATTAGTTTCATATTATCGCGCGTCCTTCCTACCGCACTACCCTTCTAGCGGTATTCGATAATTCATTCGATATTTTAATGGAGGGCGTATTGTTCTGGCCCCAGTTGTTCAAAAGGTGGATAGCGCTATCCACCGGATAAATCACTATCCATTGGATAGCGCAATTGGTTTCGCTAATACTTATCCACTGGCACTGGATAGTGATTTATCCGATAGACAGCGCTATCCATCGTTTGAACAACTGGGACCTGGTCAATAAGGTGTGTTTTGTGTAAAGTTTTAAGACTGTTTAAGACATCGACTCGACCGCCACAAATGTTTGTTTTGAAAGCTACGAGATTTGTGGAATTCGAGTCATGTAAAAAATCGTGAACCGTGAAATGAAAATGAATCGTGATCCGTGAGATGAAAATGTGAATGGGGATTTCTAATAATATCAAAAGCGTGAACCTTAACTGCGCAGTCACTGAATCGTGTTCCGAGTGAACTGTTTAATATGACAAAGCACTGAAGCGTCTGAGTTTGCCAAGGAAAGTCAGCCTATGGTTGGTCAAATCCACTGATGCGCTTTTTGTCGCGCTTAATTGAAGCAAGGAAGTAATTCCAAACAGCTTTCTCGTGCATAATACAAAGTTATACGCTTCTATACGCAGAGTTACACGCTACTATGACCTCGAGTAACGATTAGAAACATTCGCAGCGGACCTGATGGAAAGATGTCGACGAGATTACGGTGCCATGATCTAGACTTGTAAAATGATAGGGTAGCTAAGAGCTACCAACTGTAAGATCAGTATAGAAAACTTTCAGGAGAAATGCAACGAACGCACAGACTGAGAGTGATCAACTTGCTTTGGCACTAAACGGTTTCGGCTGGGTTGGTTTTACTGAAGACAAACGCTCAGACAACTTGAAATGGTATCGCGCTACAGCAAAAAACGCGAAGGGAATTCCCTTTGGTGCTTGTGTACATTACCAATCATCATTTTCCCATTTGCTGTAATATTTTGGCTTCATCGAAGTTTTTCGAACGAGGACTTTCTTCAAAATTCAGGTTTTCACTCGGACAAACTGGGAAGTGCTGTCCCGGCAACAAATGACTTGCGTACTCTGAAAGAACAAACGCTGTTTTTCGAATCTTTGCTTAACATGACAAAGGTTCCGAATAAGAAATCGGCTGTTCTTGGGCTTGAATCGAGAAAACAAGCACACCATGATAAAGCGAAAACTACCACATTACAACGAACCGAAGTCGTTTCGGTCCACCTCGCTGGGGGCGAAGATTCTCTTCCGCGCGATGCGAAAAGCGAAGATGCTTCGGTTTATGACGACAGGGGCGAAGTGATCATCGTGACACCGCAAACAAGGACAAAGCAAAAATATCATGAGAAGTTAACCTTCGTCCCAAAAGAGGAAAAAATTACAGGGCAAGACTTGCTTTCGGCGTTTTTTGAACAAGTTGTGCCGGATCATATGGCCGGAAAGTTAAACGTGCATACTTGGCAAGGGATTTGCGGTCCTTTCGTGGAACAACTACGTCATTCCCCTCTCTTTCCCCGTTTCCCTTCTCTTCGAAGATTTCTTGAGGAATTCAAATCCCAACACGAAGGAAATGACTTTGGACAAAGAATTTTCGGGTTTATTCACCCGGAAAAACAAGGATTGTACGAGTTTGCGATCACTTCCGATGACACTTCAGAGCTTTGGCTGAGTTCTGACAGCAATCCGAAGAAATCCAGATTAATCGCCGCTGTGTATTCTGCAAACGGTGCAGCCTTTACGACACCTTATAATTTAAAGAAATACCCGATTCAAGTGTCAAGGGAAATCGAGCTGAAGCCATCGAAAAAATATTACATCGAAGCTCTCCACAAGCAATCTAAGGGTCGAAGTCACATTCAAGTGTTTTGGAAAGAACCAGGTTCTAAAAGATTCAGAATTATCCAAGGCTCCCATTTATCGCTTTTTGTGGATGATAGGGAACTACATGATGAAGGAATAATCGAGGAGATTGATTACCAAAGCTATGCTCCAATAGGAATTCCAAGTCATGCTAAGAGGAAGTTAGATCACAGCGTCAAGAAATTTCTCTTTTCGTGCTAAAATCGTGTTAATATATCTTATCTATACCTATGTATATCTACAAAAACAAAAATGATAACAAAGAAGAATGAGCAAAAACCACCCAGGCCACATATCACAGAAAATAAGCTTTAACCATAGTTACTATGCTTTAACGGAAAAAAGGAGGTCAATTCAGTTGCGGTACCGCACACGTTGACGTGTGTTCAAAGAAAATTAAATCATAATTATGTGTAGTCGCACGTAAAAGATAAGACACAATTATAATTAGAAAATAGGGGAAAAGTCGGAAAACTGCGTAAAACCAAGCAAACTGATTGGACGGTGCAGGTCGTTGGGTCATCGCCCGTGATTTGTAGGTCGCCATATTTGTTCTCTCATTATAATTAATATAGACAACAGCGCATTCTGAGAAGCCAAAAATACCGGGTGAAAGTGATGGTTGACAAGCTACGTCTCTGAAGTTGTTAAAGTTGCTGGATATCTTAGTTATATTCGAAGTTTGCTAAGTTGTCGTTCAACCTGCGGACCCGTAGCCTTTGCTCATTTATAAAACCATAGCCCTGAAAAACTACAATCTGATTTTTCCCAACAAGATAAGTTGTTTAGGCTCGTACCCACCGTCAGGCCATGGAACATTTGATTAATTTGTTGACTTCACAATCTTCGCGCTATGACGCGACTTCTGATACCTTTTAAATCAACTCAGGGTAACTGTGATGGATAATATATTGTGGCTAAGTTGCGTTCTTTCAGTTGGTTTGACAGTGCTATTGTATTACGCAGCCAGCAGGCCTAAAGGTAAATCAAACTTAACATTTGTACCATTGTACCCGAGTTTTCGTGTGCACGCGTGCAATTTGAAGGTGAGTGGATTTTTAACAAATGTAGTAATGTACAGGAAAAAAATTAGTCAGCTCTTATTGGCTAAAAAAGGGTGCAGTTTTCGTGTAACACGGGTGCAAATTGCACATGCACGTTTCCAAGTTTACCGTTGAAAACAATTTGAATGATAATCTTGCAAAAGTTTGAATTCGACAAACGTAATCTGTTTCATTCGAATGAACTTCATAGAAAAATAAAGCGCGCGCTGTCAAAATTTCACTTGTTATGATTTTCCTTCTTCCGTTTTTTCATCTATATTATAAAGTAATCACATAATTTCTCGTTTAATTTGGTATAAATAAGCACTAGTAATTTTTTTAGACTAACAAAATATCAGTATTACAGTCTGAAAAATTTTACAAGTCCTTATTGTAACAAATTGCACTCGTTGTTATGTGATTATACTAAAATGTACTGTAACTCAGTACTGGATTGACTTTCTCAATACATGTTGCTCTCATCGACAAACGTTGAGACGCATAATTCAAGATGTACCCGTTGATGGTAGCACTAAAGGGAAAGGAAATGAAAAATACAAAAAGTTTAATTTGGTCCAAACGGAAATATATTGTTTCACCAACGTTCAATGCGAAAGTAATGAAATGAACAACTTAATTTCAAACTCCGACTAAAAGCTTTCATGTAACAAGTGAGCTTTTACTTGATACAGCTTGCTGGGAAGACGTGCGAACGGCCATTGTCTCAGAAGAACGCGTTTGCCCCGAGGAAAAACACCCAAGTGTACAGGTGTACCAGGCTCATAACGATGGAGAATCAGACACAGACTTTTACCTGGGAATGAGCAGAGGCCACCGTCTGATGAACGTGCTATACTTCAGAGAAATCCAAGAGAGTCTAGACGAGATTGTAATTTAGAAATTTGAAAAATTCTTCAAACGAATCCCACATACTATGTAACAAATGGTTGTTTGGACTTCAGTTTTTGTGTTTCTGATTAGAAACTGTTGTATACATTCAGTACTGATATCAAATTAATCAAACTTGCTTCTCCGACTTTCTTTTTAAGTTTTTGATTGAAATAAAGATGTTCAGGTTAGATATATATCTAGACACACATCTTGAAGGCATATGTTAATGCAAGCATTTTCATATGAGCCAAGTATTATTGGTTTGTGGAATTTAACTTTTTATCGAGCCCTTGTCTCATGCATATGGCCGATTAGTTTCTCGTTTCATAGAGGTGTGATTTGGCATGTTCCTGTTTTTGCCAAGCTGTGTTATTATAACCTTGGTCATAAACGAGACAGACTAATTTTCGTGTTGCATTTTCGAGTCGGATTTTCGAGTTGGTCAGTGTAAAATGTAGACTGCAGACCAGGGGTAAAATGGAGAATAAGGTTATAATGTAACTGTTGAAATAGCGCAAACCCTTTAGAAGAGCTAATCTTAGGCCCAGTTAGGCATAAAATAATACTTAGGCTTAACTGTTCGCACTTCTAAAGGGTTTGCGCTTTTTCAACAGTTACACTTTTAACCTTAGTCTGCATTTTATCCCTGGTCTGCAGTGTGCATTATACACTGACCAACTCGAAAATCCAACGCGAAGTCCTAACTCGGTAAACAGGCAACCTCGTCATAAACACGCAAGAGATAGGTTAACTTGAAATTAGCGGACGCGTGCATCGCGTGTGCACTGACAATAGCTAGCCTAAGTGTAGAGTTAATTTTATGAACAAACTGCGGTGAGGTGTGGCAGAAGAATGAAGTACTCAGCTCATTAGATCAACCAAAGGGATTCCAAATCCGGCAGCTCGAGCTTCACTCCTTTCATTCGAGCAAACCCTAGGTCTTTAAAATTAGGCCCTGTTTACAAAATGCAAGCAGGTAGGGTAACCCTACTGCTAGGGTTACCCTAGCCGGAGGGTCAAAGATAGATAGCCCGGGTTTACAAGCAAAAGTTCACAGGTAGGGTAACCCTACCACCCGGGACAACTTTGTGTGCTTGGTAACCGCCAGCATCGCAAACACAATGGAAACCGCTAAAAAGTTGTCCCGGGTAGGCGAGTTGTCCCTAGCAGAGCGTTTACAAGGCAGCTAGGGTTACCCTAGCGCTAGGGTAACCCTAGCTGCCTTGTAACACGTCGTTGAAAAAAAGAAGAAATGTGTGAGGGCTAGGGTAACCCTAGCACTAGGGTTACTCTACCAGCTTGTAAAGAGGGCCTTAGTGTCATTTTTCCAGAACTAATTCAAGAGCCGTTTAAAATGGCTAAATCCGTGAAACGAACTTGCGGTGGGTAAGGGACTGGCCAAACGGGAAATGTTTGGCGTTAAAACAACATTTTACCGTTTGGCCACCGTGCCTTGTTTGGTGCTGTTTGATCGTGTTTGATAAAATCTGAAGGCCATCAAACATTCGACCAAATAACTTAAAACATTTCTTTTGTTCTCGTGTTTGATGGGCAAAGTTTTATTCGTTTGGCCAGCCGTATCAAACATGTTTGGCGCGTGCATGCGTACCACGCTTGCTCAGCCGCTCGTATCCACGTGTTTTTTACGCATTTGTGACCCATAGTTCTTTGGTTGTGGAGTTTGATCGGAGTATCAAAGCACATTTAACCGTTTGGCCACTCACTTCAACAGCAGCGTGTTTGGTCACCAAACAATGTTTGATGTTGTTTAAATGCCAAATATTTCCCGTTTGTCAAGGCCCTAACGCAGATGA
>OX421458.1:30252102-30349602 GCA_949126865.1 Montipora capitata | reverse complement strand
AGATCTGAGCAGCTAAAGCCAAAATATGGGGTGTTTTTGCAGGGCCTTCCTGTTGCTACGGTAACGTTTAAAGTAAAAAAAAAATGACCGAATCTTTTTCAGCAATAATGGTACCATAACATTGTGATAAAGTGTTGTAGTGTCAATCCTTCTATAGAAGAACGTTTCATTCAAGTTTTGAAACTGGTTTGAGCCACTTTAAATTGGTCAGACTGTGTCTTCGTTACATGCACGCAATACGAGGTCTAGCCTGCTCTTTAACACTCTGTACATGTTTTGCATTTACGACGAAGGCTAATAATTGATTCCATACTGGAATAGTTCTAACAAGAACTCAATTGATGGTGGAGTCGTTCTGATCTATAATATGGTTCGAGTTCTTCTGGGAAATCTATATTTACTATTTGTGTTGAATCTTATAGAAGAAAACAAGGTCATATATAAGTCTCTGTTTTTCCAGCGAGATCCAGTTTAGTTGTTGAAGCATAGCAGTGACGCTACTGGAGTGGCATAGTCATTCATCACGAATCTTGCAGCTCTTGTTTCACTATATTTCAAATTATTGTGAGAACATCAGCATGAAATGACTTATTAGTTATATTAGCCTTCAAAACACAGACGTCTTTCTGGCTGGCATTTCTCTCCAAATGTTTGTCGCGGATACGTCTGCGTTTGATTAAAAATAAAATACAAACAGCGGTGATAGACATGTTAGACCAACACATTTTATGTAGACTTGACGTTTACTATACAAGTATATAAGTACTTACTTTTGAGAATATATGTTGTCTAGCATACGAAAGGTCAGGTCATTAAAAAATTAAATTACTTTGCTCCAGAGATCAATAGACTACCCCGCTAAGAATACGATTCAGTTAGTAATGGTAATAGGACTGAGTGGAGTCCAATTCGGTCTGTAATCATACGAGTGATTAACAAAAGCGGACGACCGCGTAGCGGGAGTCCAATTTGTTTAATCAAGTAATCATAACCATTAAAATTTCCGAGAAAACAAAATCAATGCATTCCCTTTTCACTGTCTAATATTACAAATTCGTCTATTTTGGAAAGTCCCCAGTTTTGTAGGGTAAGAGGTTGTTGCTATGGTTATTGTGATAAATTATGTGATTGGTGGATTAAGCTGAATGCACTTAATATGATTGGCTGATGTAACTGTCCGATTTCAGGTATCTGATTACAGCCAACTGTCCGATTTCACTGTCCGATTTCAACCCTACACAATAATTGAAAAATAAAGCAGTTAATGCACCAAAAAAATTTAAGAAAATTTTAATGGTTATGATTAATTCAGAAATTACATATGCGACATCAGTGGTACGTTTTACACACTAAATTTGCCCGTATTTCGAATTTTTCTCAGTGGAAGTGGCCAACGACTTGGATAGACTCACCAGATACAGTCTCCAAGATATGGAAAGTAAGTTGACATTTTTTTAAGGTTTAGAAGAAACTAGTAACTAACTGTTAAATTGTCAAATTGGATCTTATTTGAAACACCACGCCCCAGTTGTTCAAAAGGTGGATAACGTTATCCACCGGATAAATCACTATCCATGGGACAGCGCACTTGGCTTCGCTATGACTTATCCACTGGATAGTGATTTATCCGGCGCATAGCGCTATCCATCGTTTGAACAACTGGCCCCAGGCCTAAAAATATCAAATAGGAGCCAATGGGCTATTTCCGAGTTCATGTCTGCGTCCTCTTCAAAGCGAGTCTAAGTGCGAAGGTTTCTCAGAAAATTAGTTTTCATTCATATTTAACGTAAAGTAAGTACCATCACAAAAACTTCGAACATAGACTCGCTTTAAAGAGGAGGCAGACATGACCTCGGAAATGGCCTACTAATTTTGTTCCATTTTACTGTCTTATCTTAATTTTTCGTCTTAAAGTAATGATCCACTTTTGCAGTTCCAGGTAGCATGGTACATAAGTTCTTCCAAAAAGTAATAAATGGTATCGTGTTTTATCTATAGATTACGGAGAGTGTTCTCTAATCGGCCACGCGCATTTTAATACCTTCGACAACAAGACTTACACATTTTACGGAAAATGCGACTATGTTCTGGCTGAAGTTCGAAATGAACAGAACACAAGGTGGAAAATCGTCCTCGTGAGTGATAGGTATTGTGATCCACGAAAATCCTGCCAGAAAGAACTTCACATTACCGCTGGTGAACGTAATTTTCTCCTTGGCAAAAAAGAAGGAAATAAGTTCAAGGTCAGCTTGGACGGAATGCAAATACTGAGATTTCCATTCAAGGATGGCGACATACGCCTAACTTTACTGGTAAGTGGAGCAAAAAACACTACTGTCTTATCATTTATGTATGCATTATTTACTCCCAGATAATTCAAGGTAGCTCATATCTCGGAGCAACTGTCATAAACCGCAGATGCCTGGAAGCCAACCTGTGTGTACCCTACTCTTTGTGCACATTGTCTGTGTAGGGAAGATATTTTCAATGTCCAACGAAGTAACTGGGGGCTAACTCGAAAACTACTCAGTTAATTAGCCTCCAGACTCAATATTTGTGCACTATTCTAGTTCTTTTTTTTGTTCATATTTATATATATATTTAAGCTTGTACAAGAGTGAATAAAGTGTTGTTGTTGCTGTTGAAGTAAAGAGGCGTAGTAACAGGTGTAGATACCGTTGGGAAAGCAGCTCTTTTTCCTCAACCATTTCAACACCCGAGAACTCTTTCCTCCTTGATATCTATAAGGCTTCTTTCAATATTAAAGCATTTAAATATTCCAACAAAGTGTTTGACATTGTAGTGCGAAGCAAGGGAACGTAGGTGACGATTTGAGTGTTGTATAAACTATGGCAGTTCAGTTAAAAACGAAAGGAAAGCTAAAAAGAAAGAAAATGTCGTCTGTTTAATCGTGATTCATTCTGTTTTTGCTTTTCAGCATCCTGGTTCACCAACATACCTCGTATTTAGATCAATGGCTGACAACGTGGTCATCATATGGGACGGAAAACATTCGGTTGACATTCGATTCCCCGTCGAAAAGTTTAAGGATGAGACCAGAGGCTTGTGCGGCAATTTCAATGACAACAGCACTGATGAATTCATAGACTTCTCCGGTCAATATCAACCAGACATAAATAAATTCGCGGATAGCTTCAATGCGGGAGACTGCGAAAACGATGATGTTAAAGAGGTTGCATGTGACCGTCATTGCTCGGAATTTGACCTGGAAGATTTTGCTCCGTGTCATAGCGTTGTGGACAAAGAGTTCTTCAAAGCCCTATGTAAGAAGGATGTTTGTGCCAGCCCCGATAAGGATCGCAATGCAGCGACTTGTGCAATGCTCGATGTTTACAGCAGACAGTGCGCTCTGAACAATGTTACATTGGACTGGAGAAGAGACAATTTTTGCCGTAAGTGTCAGTAGCAATGCAAAGAAAATCATGCCAGTACTTAAGGGGGTATCTAAATATATAACTGCATAAATGCCGGGTAGAAAAGACATATGAAAGGCATAAATTATTTACAGCTCGAGCAGATTTGAACAGTCAGCTGACTCCTATCGTCGCGTAGGGTATCCCTTGAAACCTTTCCCGTCACGTGGTTCACGGTGAATCATGATTTCCTGTTTGCAGCAGCAGACATCCTTTAATAATAGATTTGATAATGAGACATGGATACCTTGACCGGCAATTATTTTCGTTTCTTTAAGGGAAAAGCCGCGTTGACAACAATTCGATTTAACAGAGAGTAAACACATTCTTACTCTTGTTTAAGGCCCAGCAGTTCCTTGAATAGAGGCGATCACACGCAAACAACACGAACCAGGTGACCTAATTGTTTTCTTGTTTCTTTGCACAGCAAAATCCTGTCCGTCCACCATGACTTTCAGTGATACCGCCCCGGCCTGCGCGAGATTATGCGCAAATAGAGACCTGTCACAATGCAGTATGAAAAGTGTACCTGGGTGTACATGCGCAGATGGCATGTACTGGGATGGAGATGAATGCGTAAAAGCGGAGAATTGTCCATGCTATCATGAAGGTCGTCCATACAAGCAAGGGAAATTCCGTTATGAATCTTGCAAAGTGTGGTAAGCTAAGGCTACTAAGTAGATTCAACTCTCCCAGCCCATATATGAGCATGTCTGTTGACTATTATTGTACAGGAAGGGGAGCGTTTAAAGCTAGTTTGATTCACTTTAAGTTAAAAACATATGCGGTTTTGCGATTGAAGTGGCCCAAAACACTGTTCTAAGAAGGCGGAATTGACTTTGCACATCAAATTATTGACGCATAATATCGTTGCGTTGATTCATTTGCACAACGATTAAATGTAATGAAGTTTTACAACCATTTGAAACCAGGTCTGTTTTTACCGACCGACCTGTTTCAGAAAAGTCAAAAGCTTTAGACACATTTAATGAGAATGATTGTTAAATTTTCGACCTCGGATATTGCGTTTCTAGCTTTCTGACTGGTTCACTCAATCTCGGTTATCAGTTCATATACCGTATGACCTAACATGGAAACTGATTGCGTCAAGTGTTGCCAAGCTAGAAGCTGATTGGCTTTAACTTCCAAGTGTCCAAGCTTTCAGAATTTGATGAGGATTTTATAAAATCATCATCCCACTCGATATGAGATGATTATAGCCAACTTTGCACTATGCACCTCGATGGTTATCTATTATCTCATATCCAACGCACCCTCATGGAATAATGGTTAGATACCCGTCACAAACAGACAAAATGTCACCTACCATGAATTTTAATTGTTATGTTTTATTTCAGTAAATGCACACCAAATCAGTGGTATTGTGAACCCACCGAATGCAAAGGTAGGTGTTAGTTCCCAGCTAAATATTTTATTTGAAGACAAAATTGCAGCTACTGATATTATAAATATTAATTAAACTGTAGAGGACTTTTTCCGTTTTTACATAGCTTCATCTAAACACGAGGGGCAGCTGGGAGAATTCTCGACGGTTATTCAAACTTTGCATAACCGTCGAGAATTCTCCCATCTCCCCAAGTGTTTAGATAAAGCTATGTAAACACGGAAAAAAATCCTCTATTGCTTTTATAACACATTTCTCAAAAATAATTCAAGAAATGAGGGAAAATGCTGGTTTTGTCATTTCTTGATTGAACAGATTTTGTTGATACACGCTCATATTTCCTACCAGCCAATCAAAACACGCGTCTGACAACGCATAACCAATCAAAATTCGTGTGATGTCACAGCCGTGTCTGCATACTCTAATCTAAACACAGCTCTTGACCAATGAGAGTACGCGTACTATCCTAATAATTTTATAAAAACACAATCACTCTTTTTTATAAGAACATTCAGATTAACCAAAATTTAGGATGCGTCAGTTAAGTATATCTATATTTTGCTCATTTGTTTTGTTTTTGTGACTAGTAAATAAAGGTAAAAGAAATGTAACAGTAGTGTATCAGTATAATTAACTCAAAAACTCAAGGAAGGTTTTGAGCATTAACAATGTGGTTTTCTTATTGCATGATCCACAGAAGAGAACAACTCAGTTTGTAGTCGAGCTTAGTACACCACACAACGTTAAGAACGTTTTCAGGCTCAAATCGTGACTGAAAAGAAAGGTCTTATAAAAAAAGAGAGTATCAGACAACCGTGTTCAGGTCACTGTTTAATTTTAAAAGGATATTTTGTCTTATCGTGTGGTTCGATTTCAATTTTAAACATGTGGACTTAAAATACATTCTTAACAACGTTTTATTCCATGTTCTTTTTGTTCAGCAACCTGCTCCGCTCTTGGATTCACAAATTTCCAGACATTTGACGGCAAGCAGTTTGAAGTGTACCCAAAAGAGTGCGGCTATATTTTGCTGCGAGATTGCCAAGCTTCTTCACTATCATCTCAATTTTCAATCAGAGTTCAGAACGAGGAATGTAAAGATGACGCAAACATGCAATACTGCAAAAAACAAAACCTCCACGTGACATATAGAGGCAAAGTGATCGACTTTAAGAGAACCATTTCAGGAAGTTCCGTACAAATTGAGGTGTATTATGATAGCCAAAAGATCACGGAATACCTCGAAGAAAGTGTGTTACGAGTGGATTTCGTTGGAATCAATAACGTGATTCTATCCACCAATGATTTCGATTTGATCTTAACCGGGCAAGACTTATACCTGATGGAGAAAACCTTGAAACCTAACAAAAACGGGTTGTCCAAAAGCTGCGGTCTGTGCGGCACATATAACTACAAGAGCACCGACGACTTTACTGGTCCCAATAACGCCCTCTATAGCAGCGCTGGATCCTTTTTGAAGGCGTGGCTTGATACTAAAGAGAAGCCCGGGTGCGACGGCATACTGGGAGACGAGGAGCCCACCGTTCTGATTGACTACTGCACTATTTATGAGCAAAATTCAGCAGAAAGTCTTGCCCGAGCGAGTAAAATTAAAAGTGAGACTGGACCTTTTAAAGACTGTCTTGTATCATCGGAATCGTTCTACAAGCTTGCTATGAAAGCTGGCTGCAGGCATCGCCCAAGTTTATGTGATATCGCCGCAGGATACGCTAAGGCTTGTGGTGATGCGGGATACAAAATCGGAGACTGGAGATGGGAGATATCGGCATGCAGCAAACGTAAGTAAAATCTCTTGTTGGCCATAAGGCACAACATCAGACCAGCTGAATTTCACAGAGCATGAAGAGGGAGTAAAAGTTTGGCCGGGTCCCTATCAAAGAACTTTGACACAATGTCATGGAGTGGAAGAGTCCATGCATGATGTCATTCATTTGTGATCCTTTTATGAGGAAATCACCTGTCTCTGATGTATGACGCGTTTCATTTCATGCTAGACATTTCTGAATTTAGTTCAACAACGTATTCATTGGGAAAAGGGCTTTTTTCCAAAAAAGCCACTCTTTGTCCAAAATGCATACTATTACCATTGGCAATTCCGCCGCCTTTCTAATGGCCGGGTAGCCTTTTAGTTTTTTCGGGAACGGACTATAAATCATACGCCCTGTCTCAAAACCCTTGCTCATAAACCCTGTGGGAAAGTTAAAAGAACCCAACATTGTCCGCCAACAATGCGACTCGAAATTCCTGGTTTTGTGGTCTAACTTAAGATGCCAATACCTCGTTGGGAACCCAGAATCCTATTGCATTTAAAAATGCACTTCCGTCCGTGAAAATCTAGTGCAAATATGAAAACTTGGCATCGTTTAACTATTTCATATTGTTGTTTAATAATTCATTGCTTTTATTCCTTTATCAGCGACTTGCCCGTCTGGTCTTGAGTTCAAATACTGTGAAACTAAATGTAATCAGACATGCGGAGATTTAAAAAACCCGTCAGATTGCCTTAAGTAAGTTTCCTTAACAGATTAAGTCGAAGATAATCAGTACTCAGTGCGAGATTTATTAATTTGGTTAGTGAGTGAGTGAGTGAGTGAATGGGAGACGGAAGAGGGAATCCAACAGGAAAATAACTTGACTGCCTTGTCTTTGTGCAGAGTCATGGTCTCAAATATTGCTTTCCAGCGACATTTATCAAGTAGAATAATCGTTTTCATATACGTACATACATATTTAATTGACCACTCCCCATGGGGCTTTTCAGGGCCAATGAAACACAATCAACGAACGACAGGACGTAACAACAACAATCGTTTAGAATTCCAACTGGACGGAGGCGAACCAGTTGGCTATTTAAAAGTGCAGCCGAGACGTTGAACCAGGAACTACTAGGAACAAATTCGGCGAGTGGTCAGAACGAGTCTTGAACCCGGGAACTAACCACTAGGCCGCACTGCCTCTCTAGCATATCTGCATAATCGAGGGTTTCCAACGACGACAGCCAAGAACAGTGAAGGAAATAAAGTGATTTCCCTTTCGAGAAAAAAATATTTCATTCTCAAATCACTAAAGATGTTTCCAAAAAAAAAAGATACGGAAGAAAAACTTCACTTAATAATAATTGTAAACCGCATCTCAACCATAAAAAATTGTACGTACCCCTCAAGAACTACACTGTCAAAGGACGCTTGCTACACTGGCAAAGTTCAACTGCTCAATACTATTCTCATTGGTCTTCATACTTTATTGTTTGTTATCTTGTAGTCGACCATGTATTGAAGGCTGTTACTGTTCAGATTCAAACAAAGTGCTCCTGGGGGACAGGTGTGTTTTGCCTTCAGAATGCCTTCAAGGTAGGTCAATGAACTAGAATTCAGCCCTTAAACCCATCTTCAAAGACTACCGCATCTCCGCACAATGCTTTTTGTTCCATTTAAGGCATTCAAGCCCCCACGCTCACAGGAAAACCCTATTCCTATGGTTTCATCAGACATTAGCAAACTGGGGTATTTTTGTCGTTTACGGGCAACTGTGTAAATTATGCTGGGACGCTAAGTGCTTAAGATGATAAGCTCACAAGTAGCATTTCAGCGTGATTGAAGTATCCGAACAGGTTTTGGAGACACATTGATTTGTCCCATTTGGAGACAATGGTTTGGCAAAACTAAATTCAATGCGAACGTTACAATCTCAGGATACCGTTGCATGACTTGGACAACTGGCATTTGAAATGACTGAGTAACACTGTAACCTTTGCTAAAGCTCCTTCGCTTACTTTTTCAATTAGAAGAGGAACTATGCCCATATGGCCAGCAACGGAAAACAGGTGGAAAAACGTGCAAAGGCTTGGAAGATGAAAACGCAAATGAAACAAAGGCTGGTTGCCACTGTCCGGATGGCTTGTACTGGAACGAGTTTACTCTTAAGTGCGTTGACAAGGACGAGTGTGGCTGTGTACAGGGTGGAAAACATTATTATGAAAAGAATGACAGCCACCCTCTGGATTGCTCAAAGTAAGTACTGCAAATAAAGGTGAAATCGAGGAAACGTCAGCGTATAAAAATAAAGGCAGGCACTGAGTGAGATGTCAATTGTTACTTTAAATTATACCTGATATTATGATTGGTCAGTCTTTCTGTGTTATCATTTAAAGTGTCCTGTTCTATCATTCAATAGAGTGTGCAACGGTGCTCGAATTTGGGTGGAGGATCCGAGGATAGAGAAGCTACCCGAGTATGAATGCGCAGCATTTGGTCAGGACAACTACCGAACATTTGACGGCAAATGGATCGCGTTTAGTGGCTCGATATCTTGCCAATACGAACTTATGTTGATTTCTCAAACTCAAAACAAAATCAGAGTCTCCAACGAACTTTGCAAAGATTCCTTTGAGCTACTAGTATGCAAGAAAGTAATCATTGACACTGATCATGGAACGGTTGAGCTAAGTCAGAAAGATATTAAGATAACCGTCGATGGCTCATCAACAGATATCTTCCCTGGAGATTACCCTCAACCATGCGGATTCAGTACTCTTCCTTACACAGAGATCTTCAGCAGGGGTTTGTTCATAATTGTGCGCGTTTTCAACTCATCCAATCGATTTCAGCCATTGTATGAGGTGAGTCTGCCTTGGCGGTATTGTTCGTATTATTAGGAGGTACGATGAACAAAATTATATTTTACAATGACTGTGAAAATTATCGCGCGCTCATTGGCTAATTTTTATTGTCAATAAGCGGGCAGACACATAAATGTATAATTTATGCGATAAAGATGCGATATTGCTCGCGTCAGATTGAAGTTTCTTGCATTTTTGTCTCGCTTTCTTTTCGTGTTTTGACTTAATTTTGACCCCTCTGCCTTTTTGTTATTGTAAAAAACAAATTGATGTAAGTTTTTCATGCGTCTGTCCTGTTATTGATCATGAATTTCGTCATAACATTGTCAAAATAGTCTGCGGATCCACTTGGCTATCGCCTCGTAGATCCACACCTACTTTGGCAATGTTATGACGCAATTCATGATCAATAACAGGACAGACGCATGAAAAACTGACATCAATTTGTTAATTTTTTCTGTAATTCCTAACAGGTAAAATATGACAGAGGTAACCGAGTTTATATCACACCCCACCTTAAATACAAAGGTTCAGATTTGCTGTCTGGATTGTGCGGTAATTTTAACGGGGAAGACGAGGACGATAACAGAATAAGGAACAACGACGTCGGCGCAGACTCTGGTAAAATAGGAGGAGGCTGGGCCAATGAAGACGGATGTCAGGATACAGTTGCCACTAGTCCCGACTCAGAACTCGACGGCACGGGTGCATGTAAAAAGTATAAGGACAGGGCAAACTGGGCATGGAAAGGTAAGAAAACCTCTTTCACTCCTAACGAATTTTAATGAAAACTCCCAACACATTCATGAGGTAAAGTTCTTCAATGAAAAAAAAAAAACGGTGGTCGTGAAGGGTGTGTCAACTTCAAATGATAAAAACAAGCTGAAACCTTGGCAGTAAATCACATATCTCCTCAATGCCTGAAAATAACCCTTGCTTATTCTTTTCGTTCTTCAAAACACGCAAGAAGTATATCAAATATCACTACAAAAGAAATAATTCAACCAAAAGCTCTTTGTCCTTTCTTGTGCATAGCTTCCAATGCGTCATGTGACTTAGTGTATGAACCTCATTACATGTTAAGCCTCTTTATATGTTTTGTTTTGTTTTGTTTTTAAGTAACTAAAATACCTTTATTTCGTATGGTCACCCATAAGATTGAGTTTTCCTTGCTCAGGTTGCAGCGTAATCAAGAGCGACGTATTCGCAAAATGCCATCCTGTGGTTTCGCCCAACAAGTACTTTGCCTCTTGTCGTCATGAGACCTGCTTGTGTCACCAGGGAGGAGATTGTGGCTGCTTCTGCTCAGCTGTGGCAAATTATGCCAGAGCATGTAACCAACACGGAATATCCGTTTTGTGGCGTCGAGAAGGCTTCTGTGGTAAGATTTGCTAAAAAAAAATGTCATGACTGTTAAAAAGATAATTCACATTTAAAGTTGCGGACAACGTTGGGTATCAAAGGAAAAAACACGAACAAAAGCATATGTTACCATGAGACGGCATGGCCAACTTAAGGACTGTTCTCAAGTATACGTTTCCATATTAAGAAAAATTAGAACAGTGTAGACCAAGAAAAAAAACAAACCTGCAATTCGTTCTAAGATCTGAATATGGTAAAGATCCATGTATTCCGAGGCAAGTAAAAAAGGACGGGGAATGAAATGAATGCGCTTTAAGACGAATATGTGTGAAGTCAAAGCCATTTCTGGCAAAACAGTACAGTAACGTTGTTTATAGAGGAAATGCACTTAGCTATGATCAAGGTATCTCACAAGCAATCCCCTTTAATTGTTTGTCTTTTTTTCAAACAGAACTTCCTTGCTGCCGATCATGCAAAAACCAGCCTGGCTACATGGCAAACATAACAATCCCTTCCGCGTGTGAACAGAACGGCGTTTGTGCAGCACAAGATGAAAGATGCTGCCGTGGTACCAGAGTAGAGGGTTGCGCATGCCCAGAGGGCACTTACTTCGACGGAAAAAAGTGTGTCAACATGACTAAAAAATGTGATCAACCTTGCAAGCCACCAACACTCCCACATCCCAGCACAAGGTAAGGGCACCCTGTCTTGCCAACAAAAAGAACCCGTTTAAATGAATGGTGCAAGTAATTTTCCCAATTCTCCCTCCTTCTCCAACTCTGCAAAGCAAACATAGTAAAACCGAAAAATCAACCAAAGTTCAGTAACATTCTCTAACTTTCGTTTCATGTCCATTCCACAGTTTAAATATACAAACTTTCCTATATTTACTAAAAGAATCAGTTGCTCTACAGCCCCAGCTTTCGTAGAAATAGCGCCGAATGTCATTGGTTGTTGAGACGTCATGTCATCTTAAACAACATAAAAATTCTCGTGTAGGATCAAAGGCATATAAACAAAGGTTATGAGATTGGCATTAACTCCTTTCGTATCTCCTTTGCCTCCATAACAAAGCACAAAATAAGTTCACAGTTGCGAAACAGTCCTATTTCCCCAGGAATTGAACACTGAATAACTTTGGCTCCAACCATTTTCTATCAATATACCTGCAGTTTAAATACGAACACTAATACTTTTTTGCGACGTATAGAGTGGTTTTCAATTGAGTGTCGAAAGTAATTAGTGAATTACTTTGGTTTTCATTACTTCAGTCAGTGATTGGTTCAAAGTTCTCGCGCCACTTTCTCAACCAACCAGAAGTGAAACCAATTGTGGCTCGCGCGTGCACATTTTCCCGCGCTTTGTGTCGGCTAGGTGTAATTACTTCGAGTTTTGATTGGTTTACTGGATTTGTATGTGTCCTTTTTAATTGGCCAAAATAATTACTTTGGTTTTGGTTTTACGACACTCATTTGAAAACCGCTCTAATGAAGAGGATATTAAACAATTCTATAATACATGTTAACACTTAATTTTATTACATTTCAGTACTTCAAGTTCGCTTTCAACAACATCATCAATAATATCATCAAGGTAAGATATAAAGAGCAAACAAAAAGAAGAAGTTTTGAGAGCATTCATAACAATGTTTAAATTTGTGGACAAGGTCTCCTTTCAGTCACTCAACCTATTCACGTTCCACAACAAAGTAATCATCACTTCCTAAGTCATCATGTCTAACGACGATGGTAAATCCAACCCTTAAAAAAGCGCAAAAGTAATTTAGTTACAACGTCCTTAAACAAAAAAACAAAGAACTCTCCACCCAAAAACCAAAACCAAGGCAAAAATATCCTTCAAAATTCCAAAACATCGATTCCCCTGTATTCAAGTACAATGGTATTTCTGTTAAGAATATCACACCCTTATATACGACTTGAATGTCTAAGTGCCACAATTTCCCCTCAGCTACTCCAGTTCCGTATCATCATCGTCCCGTTCAACGTCTTCAAGTTATTCAACACCAACCACCACATCTTCCTCAAGGTACTAAAGCAATCTCATCTCTAAAATATATGACAAAATGCTTTTTAAACACTGTCGCCAATAAAAACCTCCTACTTCGTTATTACGTTAGCACACTGAACGAGTAATATAATGCTTTTTTAGTGTGTCCACGTCCAGCTCGGTCTCAACATCTTCGTCAGTGTCTACATCATCATCAGTGTACACATCATTTACACAAAGCTTCTGTAATGCGATATGTTCTACTTTCTCAAGTTTTAACTGCTGTCACTCTAAAACGATTCCATCTTCTTTTTCTTTAGAACAAATCCTCTACAAATCATCTTTACAATAACACTACAACACATTTTTAAATAACTACAACCTTGTAGGGGACATTCACGATCTTCAATACTATGATAACCTATCATTAAAAAAACTGTTCTCTCTCATGTCGGTGTCTCCACGTCTAGTTCACTGTCGACATCATCGCCAGTGTTTACATCATCATCGGTCTCTACAACTTCGTCAGTATCAACATCACCGTCTGTCTCAACATCATCCTCACAATCGACCTCATCTAGCCTTTCAAGTTCCTCTAGGTAATTGCAAACAAGTTACACTAATTTACAGAAAGCTATTATAATGCCATATGTTTCTAGACTGAGAATAGTAAAACGTATTAATTGCTGTCGTTTCTGAAAGGATTATATATTACTTTCATGTACAGTACCTATATGAAAACATACAATCCTTTTATTTGCACGCTTTCTTTGCAAGAGGAAAAGATTTACCTCAAGCTAACATTATAAAGCTATTGCCAAAAGCAAGTTCTCCACAAGGACATTAGTATTTTCATCAAGAACTGCATACTCTTAGAAAGACTTTGACTGTCTAATCCTGCCACAATTTCATTTCAGCTACTCCAGTTCTGTGTCATCATCCTCCGTTTCAAGCTCTTCAAGTTATTCGACACCAACAACCACAACTGTGTCCACTACATCTTCCTCAAGGTACTTAAGCAAACTGATCTCTAAAATATGTTTACTTATCAAACTTAATACTTTTCTCTCATTTAAGAAGCACAAAATACCCTTAAAACACTGTTGCCTGTAAAAGAAAATCCTACTTCCTTATTACTTCAGCAGACCGAAAGATTAATATACATGTAATGCTTTTGTAGTGTGTCCACGTCCAGCTCGGTGTCGACATCCTCGTCATTGTCAACGTCATCAATCATTTCAACTTCCACCAGGTAATTTGAAAGTTTATGCCAGCACACGAAATTAATTAATAAAGTCTTTTCTTGAAAGCTAAACCAACTGTTACAAGATAGCCCAACATAGAATCCAAGGCATTCAAGGACACTGGCATTTTCATTAAGAACTTTATACTCTTAGAGACGATTTGACTGTGTATCTATCACAATTTCCTCTCAGCTACTCCAGTTCTCTGTCGTCATCGTCGCGTTCAACGTCTTCAAGTTATTCGACACCAACCACCACATCTTCCTCAAGGTACTCAAGCAATTTCATCTCTAAAATATATGAACAAATCCTTTTTAAACATTGTCGCCAATCAAAATCTTCTACTTATTTATTACATTAGCACACTGATCGAGTAATATAATGCTTTTTTAGTGTGTCCAAGTCCAGCTCGGTCTCAACATCTTCGTCAGTGTCTGCATCATCCTCACTGTCCACATCATCGTCACAATCCACCTCATCTAGCATTTCCACTTCCTCTAGAGGATTTCAAACAATTTACACTAAGTTGCAGAAAGCTTCTATAATGAGATATGTTCTACGTTTAAACGTTTTTAGTGCTGTCGATCTGAAAGGATTCCATCTTCTTTTCCTTTAACTTTAGAAAAAACACTCTACAAATCATCTTTACACAACACTAAACATATTTTTAAATAACTACAACCTTGTAGGAGACATTCATGATCTTCAATACTATGATAACCTATCGTTAAAAACTGTTCTCTCTCATGTCAGTGTCTCCACGTCTAGTTCAGTGTCGACATCATCGTCAGTGTCTACATCATCATCGGTCTCGACATCGTCGTCAGTGTCTACAACTTCGTCAGTATCAACATCATCGTCTGTCTCAACATCATCCTCACAATCGACCTCATCTAGCCTTTCAAGTTCCTCTAGGTAATTGCGAACAAGTTACACTAATTTACAGAAAGCTATTATAATGCCATATGTTTCTAGACTGAGAATAGTAAAACGTATTAATTGCTGTCGTTTCTGAAAGGATTATATATTACTTTCATGTACAGTACCTATATGAAAACATACAATCCTTTTATTTGCACGCTTTCTTTGCAAGAGGGAAAGATTTACCTCAAGCTAACATTATAAAGCTATTGCCAAAAGCAAGTTCTCCACAAGGACATTAGTATTTTCATCAAGAACTGCATACTCTTAGAAAGACTTTGACTGTCTAATCCTGCCACAATTTCATTTCAGCTACTCCAGTTCTGTGTCATCATCCTCCGTTTCAAGCTCTTCAAGTTATTCGACACCAACAACCACAACTGTGTCCACTACATCTTCCTCAAGGTACTTAAGCAAACGGATCTCTAAAATATGTTTACCTATCAAAATTAATACTTTTCTCTCATTTAAGAAGCACAAAATACCCTTAAAACACTGTTGCCTATAAAAGAAAATCCTACTTCCTTATTACTTCAGCAGACCGAAAGATTAATATACATGTAATGCATTTGTAGTGTGTCCACGTCCAGCTCGGTGTCGACATCCTCGTCAGTGTCAACGTCATCAAGCATTTCAACCTCCACCAGGTAATTTGAAAGTTTATGCCAGCACACGAAATTAATTAATAAAGTCTTTTCTTAAAAGTTAAACCAACTGTTACAAGATAGCCCAAACATTGAATGCCCTGCATTTAAGAACACTGGCATTTTCATTAAGAACTTTATACTTTTAGAGACGATTTGACTGTGTATCTGTCACAATTTCCTCTCAGCTACTCCAGTTCTGTGTCGTCATCGTCCCGTTCAACGTCTTCAAGTTATTCGACACCAACCACCACATCTTCTTCAAGGTACTCAAGCAATTTCATCTCTAAAATATATGAAAAAGTCCTTTTTAAAAAATTCGCCAATCAAAATCTTCTACTTATTTATTACATTAGCACACTGATCGAGTAAGATAATGCTTTTTTAGTGTGTCCACGTCCAGCTCGGTCTCAACATCTTCGTCAGTGTCTGCATTATCCTCACTGTCCATATCACCGTCCGTGTCGACATCATCGTCACAATCGACCTCATCTAGCATTTCCACTTCCTCTAGGTAATTGCAAACAATTTACACTAAGTTACAGAAAGCTTCTATAATGATATATGTTCTACTTTTAAACGTTTTTAGTGCTGTCGATCTGAAAGGATTCCATCTTTTTTTCCTTTAACTTTAGAAAAAACACTCTACAAATCATCTTTACACAACACTAAACATATTTTTAAATAACTACAACATTGTAGGAGACATTAATGATCTTCAATACTATGATAACCTATCGTTAAAAACTGTTCTCTCTCATGTCAGTGTCTCCACGTCTAGTTCAGTGTCGACA
This sequence comes from Montipora capitata, assembly GCA_949126865.1. Classification (NCBI taxonomy): domain Eukaryota; kingdom Metazoa; phylum Cnidaria; class Anthozoa; order Scleractinia; family Acroporidae; genus Montipora; species Montipora capitata. The sequence continues at coordinate 30,333,152 of OX421458.1, read as the reverse complement.
TCATCGTCAGTGTCTACATCATCATCGGTCTCGACATCGTCGTCAGTGTCTACAACTTCGTCAGTATCAACATCATCGTCTGTCTCAACATCATCCTCACAATCGACCTCATCTAGCCTTTCAAGTTCCTCTAGGTAATTGCAAACAAGTTACACTAATTTACAGAAAGCTATTATAATGCCATATGTTTCTAGACTGAGAATAGTAAAACGTATTAATTGCTGTCGTTTCTGAAAGGATTATATATTACTTTCATGTACAGTACCTATATGAAAACATACAATCCTTTTATTTGCACGCTTTCTTTGCAAGAGGAAAAGATTTACCTCAAGCTAACATTATAAAGCTATTGCCAAAAGCAAGTTCTCCACAAGGACATTAGTATTTTCATCAAGAACTGCATACTCTTAGAAGGACTTTGACTGTCTAATCCTGCCACAATTTCGTTTCAGCTACTCCAGTTCTGTGTCATCATCCTCCGTTTCAAGCTCTTCAAGTTATTCGACACCAACAACCACAACTGTGTCCACTACATCTTCCTCAAGGTAGTTAAGCAAACTGATCTCTAAGATATGTTTACTTATCAAACTTATACTTTTCTCTCATTTAAGAAGCACAAAATACCCTTAAAACACTGTTGCCTATAAAAGAAAATCCTACTTCCTTATTACTTCAGCAGACCGAAAGATTAATATACATGTAATGCATTTGTAGTGTGTCCACGTCCAGCTCGGTGTCGACATCCTCGTCAGTGTCAACGTCATCAAGCATTTCAACCTCCACCAGGTAATTTGAAAGTTTATGCCAGCACACGAAATTAATTAATAAAGTCTTTTCTTAAAAGTTAAACCAACTGTTACAAGATAGCCCAAACATTGAATGCCCTGCATTTAAGAACACTGGCATTTTCATTAAGAACTTTATACTTTTAGAGACGATTTGACTGTGTATCTGTCACAATTTCCTCTCAGCTACTCCAGTTCTGTGTCGTCATCGTCCCGTTCAACGTCTTCAAGTTATTCGACACCAACCACCACATCTTCTTCAAGGTACTCAAGCAATTTCATCTCTAAAATATATGAAAAAGTCCTTTTTAAAAAATTCGCCAATCAAAATCTTCTACTTATTTATTACATTAGCACACTGATCGAGTAAGATAATGCTTTTTTAGTGTGTCCACGTCCAGCTCGGTCTCAACATCTTCGTCAGTGTCTGCATTATCCTCACTGTCCATATCACCGTCCGTGTCGACATCATCGTCACAATCGACCTCATCTAGCATTTCCACTTCCTCTAGGTAATTGCAAACAATTTACACTAAGTTACAGAAAGCTTCTATAATGATATATGTTCTACTTTTAAACGTTTTTAGTGCTGTCGATCTGAAAGGATTCCATCTTTTTTTCCTTTAACTTTAGAAAAAACACTCTACAAATCATCTTTACACAACACTAAACATATTTTTAAATAACTACAACATTGTAGGAGACATTAATGATCTTCAATACTATGATAACCTATCGTTAAAAACTGTTCTCTCTCATGTCAGTGTCTCCACGTCTAGTTCAGTGTCGACATCATCGTCAGTGTCTACATCATCATCGGTCTCGACATCGTCGTCAGTGTCTACAACTTCGTCAGTATCAACATCATCCTCACCATCGACCTCATCTAGCCTTTCAAGTTCCTCTAGGTAATTGCGAACAAGTTACACTAATTTACAGAAAGCTATTATAATGCCATATGTTTCTAGACTGAGAATAGTAAAACGTATTAATTGCTGTCGTTTCTGAAAGGATTATATATTACTTTCATGTACAGTACCTATATGAAAACATACAATCCTTTTATTTGCACGCTTTCTTTGCAAGAGGGAAAGATTTACCTCAAGCTAACATTATAAAGCTATTGCCAAAAGCAAGTTCTCCACAAGGACATTAGTATTTTCATCAAGAACTGCATTCTCTTAGAAAGACTTTGACTGTCTAATCCTGCCACAATTTCATTTCAGCTACTCCAGTTCTGTGTCATCATCCTCCGTTTCAAGCTCTTCAAGTTATTCGACACCAACAACCACAACTGTGTCCACTACATCTTCCTCAAGGTACTTAAGCAAACTGATCTCTAAAATATGTTTACTTATCAAACTTAATACTTTTCTCTCATTTAAGAAGCACAAAATACCCTTAAAACACTGTTGCCTATAAAAGAAAATCCTACTTCCCTATTACTTCAGCAGACCGAAAGATTAATATACATGTAATGCATTTGTAGTGTGTCCACGTCCAGCTCGGTGTCGACATCCTCGTCAGTGTCAACGTCATCAAGCATTTCAACCTCCACCAGGTAATTTGAAAGTTTATGCCAGCACACGAAATTAATTAATAAAGTCTTTTCTTAAAAGCTAAACCAACTGTTACAAGATAGCACAAACATAGAATGCCCTGCATTGAAGAACACTGACATTTTCATTAAGAACTTTATACTCTTAGAGACGATTTGACTGTGTATCTATCACAATTTCCTCTCAGCTACTCCAGTTCTGTGTCGTCATCGTCCCGTTCAACGTCTTCAAGTTATTCGACACCAACCACCACATCTTCCTCAAGGTACTCAAGCAATTTCATCTCTAAAATATATGAACAAATCCTTTTTAAACATTGTCGCCAATCAAAATCTTCTACTTATTTATTACATTAGCACACTGATCGAGTAATATAATGCTTTTTTAGTGTGTCCACGTCCAGCTCGGTCTCAACATCTTCGTCAGTGTCTGCATCATCCTCACTGTCCACATCATCGTCGGTGTCGACATCATCGTCACAATCGACCTCATCTAGCATTTCCACTTCCTCTACGTAATTGCAAACAATTTACACTAAGTTACAGAAAGCTTCTATAATGAGATATGTTCTACTTTTAAACGTTTTTAGTGCTGTCATTCTGAAAGGATTCCATCTTCTTTTCCTTTAACTTTAGAAAAAACACTCTACAAATCATCTTTACACAACACTAAACACATTTTTAAATAACTACAACCTTGTAGGGGACATTCATGATCTTCAATACTATGATAACCTATCGTTAAAAACTGTTCTCTCTTATGTCAGTGTCTCCACGTCTAGTTCAGTGTCGACATCATCGTCAGTGTCTACATCATCATCGGTCTCGACATCGTCGTCAGTGTCTACAACTTCGTCAGTATCAACATCATCCTCACAATCGACCTCATCTAGCCTTTCAAGTTCCTCTAGGTAATTGCAAACAAGTTACACTAATTTACAGAAAGCTATTATAATGCCATATGTTTCTAGACTGAGAATAGTAAAACGTATTAATTGCTGTCGTTTCTGAAAGGATTATATATTACTTTCACGTACAGTACCTATATGAAAACATACAATCCTTTTATTTGCACGCTTTCTTTGCAAGAGGGAAGGATTTACCTCAAGCTAACATTATAAAGCTATTGCCAAAAGCAAGTTCTCCACAAGGACATTAGTATTTTCATCAAGAACTGCATACTCTTAGAAAGACTTTGACTGTCTAATCCTGCCACAATTTCATTTCAGCTACTCCAGTTCTGTGTCATCATCCTCCGTTTCAAGCTCTTCAAGTTATTCGACACCAACAACCACAACTGTGTCCACTACATCTTCCTCAAGGTACTTAAGCAAACTGATCTCTAAAATATGTTTACTTATCAAACTTAATACTTTTCTCTCATTTAAGAAGCACAAAATACCCTTAAAACACTGTTGCGTATAAAAGAAAATCCTACTTCCTTATTACTTCAGCAGACCGAAAGATTAATATACATGTAATGCATTTGTAGTGTGTCCACGTCCAGCTCGGTGTCGACATCCTCGTCAGTGTCAACGTCATCAAGCATTTCAACCTCCACCAGGTAATTTGAAAGTTTATGCCAGCACACGAAATTAATTAATAAAGTCTTTTCTTAAAAGTTAAACCAACTGTTACAAGATAGCCCAAACATAGAATGCCCTGCATTCAAGGACACTGGCATTTTCATTAAGAACTTTATACTCTTACAGACGATTTGACTGTGTATCTATCACAATTTCCTCTCAGCTACTCCAGTTCTGTGTCGTCATCGTCCCGTTCAACGTCTTCAAGTTATTCGACACCAACCACCACATCTTCCTCAAGGTACTCAAGCAATTTCATCTCTAAAATATATGAACAAATCCTTTTTAAACATTGTCGCCAATCAAAATCTTCTACTTATTTATTACACTAGCACACTGATCGAGTAATATAATGCTTTTTTAGTGTGTCCACGTCCAGCTCGGTCTCAACATCTTCGTCAGTGTCTGCATCATCCTCACTGTCCACATCATCGTCGGTGTCGACATCATCGTCACAATCGACCTCATCTAGCATTTCCACTTCCTCTACGTAATTGCAAACAATTTACACTAAGTTACAGAAAGCTTCTATAATGAGATATGTTCTACTTTTAAACGTTTTTAGTGCTGTCATTCTGAAAGGATTCCATCTTCTTTTCCTTTAACTTTAGAAAAAACACTCTACAAATCATCTTTACACAACACTAAACACATTTTTAAATAACTACAACCTTGTAGGGGACATTCATGATCTTCAATACTATGATAACCTATCGTTAAAAACTGTTCTCTCTTATGTCAGTGTCTCCACGTCTAGTTCAGTGTCGACATCATCGTCAGTGTCTACATCATCATCGGTCTCGACATCGTCGTCAGTGTCTACAACTTCGTCAGTATCAACATCATCCTCACAATCGACCTCATCTAGCCTTTCAAGTTCCTCTAGGTAATTGCAAACAAGTTACACTAATTTACAGAAAGCTATTATAATGCCATATGTTTCTAGACTGAGAATAGTAAAACGTATTAATTGCTGTCGTTTCTGAAAGGATTATATATTACTTTCACGTACAGTACCTATATGAAAACATACAATCCTTTTATTTGCACGCTTTCTTTGCAAGAGGGAAAGATTTACCTCAAGCTAACATTATAAAGCTATTGCCAAAAGCAAGTTCTCCACAAGGACATTAGTATTTTCATCAAGAACTGCATACTCTTAGAAGGACTTTGACTGTCTAATCCTGCCACAATTTCATTTCAGCTACTCCAGTTCTGTGTCATCATCCTCCGTTTCAAGCTCTTCAAGTTATTCGACACCAACAACCACAACTGTGTCCACTACATCTTCCTCAAGGTAGTTAAGCAAACTGATCTCTAAAATATGTTTACTTATCAAACTTAATACTTTTCTCTCATTTAAGAAGCACAAAATACCCTTAAAACACTGTTGCCTATAAAAGAAAATCCTACTTCCTTATTACTTCAGCAGACCGAAAGATTAATATACATGTAATGCATTTGTAGTGTGTCCACGTCCAGCTCGGTGTCGACATCCTCGTCAGTGTCAACGTCATCAAGCATTTCAACCTCCACCAGGTAATTTGAAAGTTTATGCCAGCACACGAAATTAATTAATAAAGTCTTTTCTTAAAAGTTAAACCAACTGTTACAAGATAGCCCAAACATAGAATGCCCTGCATTCAAGGACACTGGCATTTTCATTAAGAACTTTATACTCTTACAGACGATTTGACTGTGTATCTATCACAATTTCCTCTCAGCTACTCCAGTTCTGTGTCGTCATCGTCCCGTTCAACGTCTTCAAGTTATTCGACACCAACCACCACATCTTCCTCAAGGTACTCAAGCAATTTCATCTCTAAAATATATGAACAAATCCTTTTTAAACATTGTCGCCAATCAAAATCTTCTACTTATTTATTACATTAGCACACTGATCGAGTAATATAATGCTTTTTTAGTGTGTCCACGTCCAGCTCGGTCTCAACATCTTCGTCAGTGTCTGCATCATCCTCACTGTCCACATCATCGTCGGTGTCGACATCATCGTCACAATCGACCTCATCTAGCATTTCCACTTCCTCTACGTAATTGCAAACAATTTACACTAAGTTACAGAAAGCTTCTATAATGAGATATGTTCTACTTTTAAACGTTTTTAGTGCTGTCATTCTGAAAGGATTCCATCTTCTTTTCCTTTAACTTTAGAAAAAACACTCTACAAATCATCTTTACACAACACTAAACACATTTTTAAATAACTACAACCTTGTAGGGGACATTCATGATCTTCAATACTATGATAACCTATCGTTAAAAACTGTTCTCTCTTATGTCAGTGTCTCCACGTCTAGTTCAGTGTCGACATCATCGTCAGTGTCTACATCATCATCGGTCTCGACATCGTCGTCAGTGTCTACAACTTCGTCAGTATCAACATCATCCTCACAATCGACCTCATCTAGCCTTTCAAGTTCCTCTAGGTAATTGCAAACAAGTTACACTAATTTACAGAAAGCTATTATAATGCCATATGTTTCTAGACTGAGAATAGTAAAACGTATTAATTGCTGTCGTTTCTGAAAGGATTATATATTACTTTCACGTACAGTACCTATATGAAAACATACAATCCTTTTATTTGCACGCTTTCTTTGCAAGAGGGAAAGATTTACCTCAAGCTAACATTATAAAGCTATTGCCAAAAGCAAGTTCTCCACAAGGACATTAGTATTTTCATCAAGAACTGCATACTCTTAGAAGGACTTTGACTGTCTAATCCTGCCACAATTTCATTTCAGCTACTCCAGTTCTGTGTCATCATCCTCCGTTTCAAGCTCTTCAAGTTATTCGACACCAACAACCACAACTGTGTCCACTACATCTTCCTCAAGGTAGTTAAGCAAACTGATCTCTAAAATATGTTTACTTATCAAACTTAATACTTTTCTCTCATTTAAGAAGCACAAAATACCCTTAAAACACTGTTGCCTATAAAAGAAAATCCTACTTCCTTATTACTTCAGCAGACCGAAAGATTAATATACATGTAATGCATTTGTAGTGTGTCCACGTCCAGCTCGGTGTCGACATCCTCGTCAGTGTCAACGTCATCAAGCATTTCAACCTCCACCAGGTAATTTGAAAGTTTATGCCAGCACACGAAATTAATTAATAAAGTCTTTTCTTAAAAGTTAAACCAACTGTTACAAGATAGCCCAAACATAGAATGCCCTGCATTCAAGGACACTGGCATTTTCATTAAGAACGTTATACTCTTACAGACGATTTGACTGTGTATCTATCACAATTTCCTCTCAGCTACTCCAGTTCTGTGTCGTCATCGTCCCGTTCAACGTCTTCAAGTTATTCGACACCAACCACCACATCTTCCTCAAGGTACTCAAGCAATTTCATCTCTAAAATATATGAACAAATCCTTTTTAAACATTGTCGCCAATCAAAATCTTCTACTTATTTATTACATTAGCACACTGATCGAGTAATATAATGCTTTTTTAGTGTGTCCACGTCCAGCTCGGTCTCAACATCTTCGTCAGTGTCTGCATCATCCTCACTGTCCACATCATCGTCGGTGTCGACATCATTGTCACAATCGACCTCATCTAGCATTTCCACTTCCTCTACGTAATTGCAAACAATTTACACTAAGTTACAGAAAGCTTCTGTAATGAGATATGTTCTACTTTTAAACGTTTTTAGTGCTGCCATTCTGAAAGGATTCTATCTTCTCTTCCTTTAACTTTAGAAAAAACACTCTACAAATCATCTTTACACAACACTAAACACATTTTTAAATAACTACAACCTTGTAGGGGACATTCATGATCTTCAATACTATGATAACCTATCGTTAAAAACTGTTCTCTCTCATGTCAGTGTCTCCACGTCTAGTTCAGTGTCGACATCATCGTCAGTGTCTACATCATCATCGGTCTCGACATCGTCGTCAGTGTCTACAACTTCGTCAGTATCAACATCATCCTCACAATCGACCTCATCTAGCCTTTCAAGTTCCTCTAGGTAATTGCAAACAAGTTACACTAATTTACAGAAAGCTATTATAATGCCATATGTTTCTAGACTGAGAATAGTAAAACGTATTAATTGCTGTCGTTTCTGAAAGGATTATATATTACTTTCACGTACAGTACCTATATGAAAACATACAATCCTTTTATTTGCACGCTTTCTTTGCAAGAGGGAAAGATTTACCTCAAGCTAACATTATAAAGCTATTGCCAAAAGCAAGTTCTCCACAAGGACATTAGTATTTTCATCAAGAACTGCATACTCTTAGAAAGACTTTGACTGTCTAATCCTGCCACAATTTCATTTCAGCTACTCCAGTTCTGTGTCATCATCCTCCATTTCAAGCTCTTCAAGTTATTCGACACCAACAACCACAACTGTGTCCACTACATCTTCCTCAAGGTACTTAAGCAAACTGATCTCTAAAATATGTTTACTTATCAAACTTAATACTTTTCTCTCATTTAAGAAGCACAAAATACCCTTAAAACACTGTTGCCTATAAAAGAAAATCCTACTTCCTTATTACTTCAGCAGACCGAAAGATTAATATACATGTAATGCATTTGTAGTGTGTCCACGTCCAGCTCGGTGTCGACATCCTCGTCAGTGTCAACGTCATCAAGCATTTCAACCTCCACCAGGTAATTTGAAAGTTTATGCCAGCACACGAAATTAATTAATAAAGTCTTTTCTTAAAAGTTAAACCAACTGTTACAAGATAGCCCAAACATAGAATGCCCTGCATTCAAGGACACTGGCATTTTCATTAAGAACTTTATACTCTTACAGACGATTTGACTGTGTATCTATCACAATTTCCTCTCAGCTACTCCAGTTCTGTGTCGTCATCGTCCCGTTCAACGTCTTCAAGTTATTCGACACCAACCACCACATCTTCCTCAAGGTACTCAAGCAATTTCATCTCTAAAATATATGAACAAATCCTTTTTAAACATTGTCGCCAATCAAAATCTTCTACTTATTTATTACATTAGCACACTGATCGAGTAATATAATGCTTTTTTAGTGTGTCCACGTCCAGCTCGGTCTCAACATCTTCGTCAGTGTCTGCATCATCCTCACTGTCCACATCATCGTCGGTGTCGACATCATTGTCACAATCGACCTCATCTAGCATTTCCACTTCCTCTACGTAATTGCAAACAATTTACACTAAGTTACAGAAAGCTTCTGTAATGAGATATGTTCTACTTTTAAACGTTTTTAGTGCTGCCATTCTGAAAGGATTCTATCTTCTCTTCCTTTAACTTTAGAAAAAACACTCTACAAATCATCTTTACACAACACTAAACACATTTTTAAATAACTACAACCTTGTAGGGGACATTCATGATCTTCAATACTATGATAACCTATCGTTAAAAACTGTTCTCTCTCATGTCAGTGTCTCCACGTCTAGTTCAGTGTCGACATCATCGTCAGTGTCTACATCATCATCGGTCTCGACATCGTCGTCAGTGTCTACAACTTCGTCAGTATCAACATCATCCTCACAATCGACCTCATCTAGCCTTTCAAGTTCCTCTAGGTAATTGCAAACAAGTTACACTAATTTACAGAAAGCTATTATAATGCCATATGTTTCTAGACTGAGAATAGTAAAACGTATTAATTGCTGTCGTTTCTGAAAGGATTATATATTACTTTCACGTACAGTACCTATATGAAAACATACAATCCTTTTATTTGCACGCTTTCTTTGCAAGAGGGAAAGATTTACCTCAAGCTAACATTATAAAGCTATTGCCAAAAGCAAGTTCTCCACAAGGACATTAGTATTTTCATCAAGAACTGCATACTCTTAGAAAGACTTTGACTGTCTAATCCTGCCACAATTTCATTTCAGCTACTCCAGTTCTGTGTCATCATCCTCCATTTCAAGCTCTTCAAGTTATTCGACACCAACAACCACAACTGTGTCCACTACATCTTCCTCAAGGTACTTAAGCAAACTGATCTCTAAAATATGTTTACTTATCAAACTTAATACTTTTCTCTCATTTAAGAAGCACAAAATACCCTTAAAACACTGTTGCCTATAAAAGAAAATCCTACTTCCTTATTACTTCAGCAGACCGAAAGATTAATATACATGTAATGCATTTGTAGTGTGTCCACGTCCAGCTCGGTGTCGACATCCTCGTCAGTGTCAACGTCATCAAGCATTTCAACCTCCACCAGGTAATTTGAAAGTTTATGCCAGCACACGAAATTAATTAATAAAGTCTTTTCTTAAAAGTTAAACCAACTGTTACAAGATAGCCCAAACATAGAATGCCCTGCATTCAAGGACACTGGCATTTTCATTAAGAACTTTATACTCTTACAGACGATTTGACTGTGTATCTATCACAATTTCCTCTCAGCTACTCCAGTTCTGTGTCGTCATCGTCCCGTTCAACGTCTTCAAGTTATTCGACACCAACCACCACATCTTCCTCAAGGTACTCAAGCAATTTCATCTCTAAAATATATGAACAAATCCTTTTTAAACATTGTCGCCAATCAAAATCTTCTACTTATTTATTACATTAGCACACTGATCGAGTAATATAATGCTTTTTTAGTGTGTCCACGTCCAGCTCGGTCTCAACATCTTCGTCAGTGTCTGCATCATCCTCACTGTCCACATCATCGTCGGTGTCGACATCATCGTCACAATCGACCTCATCTAGCATTTCCACTTCCTCTACGTAATTGCAAACAATTTACACTAAGTTACAGAAAGCTTCTGTAATGAGATATGTTCTACTTTTAAACGTTTTTAGTGCTGTCATTCTGAAAGGATTCTATCTTCTCTTCCTTTAACTGTAGAAAAAACACTCTACAAATCATCTTTACACAACACTAAACACATTTTTAAATAACTACAACCTTGTAGGGGACATTCATGATCTTCAATACTATGATAACCTATCGTTAAAAACTGTTCTCTCTCATGTCAGTGTCTCCACGTCTAGTTCAGTGTCGACATCATCGTCAGTGTCTACATCATCATCGGTCTCGACATCGTCGTCAGTGTCTACAACTTCGTCAGTATCAACATCATCCTCACAATCGACCTCATCTAGCCTTTCAAGTTCCTCTAGGTAATTGCAAACAAGTTACACTAATTTACAGAAAGCTATTATAATGCCATATGTTTCTAGACTGAGAATAGTAAAACGTATTAATTGCTGTCGTTTCTGAAAGGATTATATATTACTTTCATGTACAGTACCTATATGAAAACATACAATCCTTTTATTTGCACGCTTTCTTTGCAAGAGGGAAAGATTTACCTCAAGCTAACATTATAAAGCTATTGCCAAAAGCAAGTTCTCCACAAGGACATTAGTATTTTCATCAAGAACTGCATACTCTTAGAAGGACTTTGACTGTCTAATCCTGCCACAATTTCGTTTCAGCTACTCCAGTTCTGTGTCATCATCCTCCGTTTCAAGCTCTTCAAGTTATTCGACACCAACAACCACAACTGTGTCCACTACATCTTCCTCAAGGTAGTTAAGCAAACTGATCTCTAAGATATGTTTACTTATCAAACTTATACTTTTCTCTCATTTAAGAAGCACAAAATACCCTTAAAACACTGTTGCCTATAAAAGAAAATCCTACTTCCTTATTACTTCAGCAGACCGAAAGATTAATATACATGTAATGCATTTGTAGTGTGTCCACGTCCAGCTCGGTGTCGACATCCTCGTCAGTGTCAACGTCATCAAGCATTTCAACCTCCACCAGGTAATTTGAAAGTTTATGCCAGCACACGAAATTAATTAATAAAGTCTTTTCTTAAAAGCTAAACCAACTGTTACAAGATAGCCCAAACATAGAATGCCCTGCATTGAAGGACACTGACATTTTCATTAAGAACTTTATACTCTTAGAGACGATTTGACTGTGTATCTATCACAATTTCCTCTCAGCTACTCCAGTTCTGTGTCGTCATCGTCCCGTTCAACGTCTTCAAGTTATTCGACACCAACCACCACATCTTCCTCAAGGTACTCAAGCAATTTCATCTCTAAAATATATGAACAAATCCTTTTTAAACATTGTCGCCAATCAAAATCTTCTACTTATTTATTACATTAGCACACTGATCGAGTAATATAATGCTTTTTTAGTGTGTCCACGTCCAGCTCGGTCTCAACATCTTCGTCAGTGTCTGCATCATCCTCACTGTCCACATCATCGTCGGTGTCGACATCATCGTCACAATCGACCTCATCTAGCATTTCCACTTCCTCTACGTAATTGCAAACAATTTACACTAAGTTACAGAAAGCTTCTGTAATGAGATATGTTCTACTTTTAAACGTTTTTAGTGCTGTCATTCTGAAAGGATTCTATCTTCTCTTCCTTTAACTTTAGAAAAAACACTCTACAAATCATCTTTACACAACACTAAACACATTTTTAAATAACTACAACCTTGTAGGGGACATTCATGATCTTCAATACTATGATAACCTATCGTTAAAAACTGTTCTCTCTCATGTCAGTGTCTCCACGTCTAGTTCAGTGTCGACATCATCGTCAGTGTCTACATCATCATCGGTCTCGACATCGTCGTCAGTGTCTACAACTTCGTCAGTATCAACATCATCCTCACAATCGACCTCATCTAGCCTTTCAAGTTCCTCTAGGTAATTGCAAACAAGTTACACTAATTTACAGAAAGCTATTATAATGCCATATGTTTCTAGACTGAGAATAGTAAAACGTATTAATTGCTGTCGTTTCTGAAAGGATTATATATTACTTTCATGTACAGTACCTATATGAAAACATACAATCCTTTTATTTGCACGCTTTCTTTGCAAGAGGAAAAGATTTACCTCAAGCTAACATTATAAAGCTATTGCCAAAAGCAAGTTCTCCACAAGGACATTAGTATTTTCATCAAGAACTGCATACTCTTAGAAAGACTTTGACTGTCTAATCCTGCCACAATTTCATTTCAGCTACTCCAGTTCTGTGTCATCATCCTCCATTTCAAGCTCTTCAAGTTATTCGACACCAACAACCACAACTGTGTCCACTACATCTTCCTCAAGGTACTTAAGCAAACTGATCTCTAAAATATGTTTACTTATCAAACTTAATACTTTTCTCTCATTTAAGAAGCACAAAATACCCTTAAAACACTGTTGCCTATAAAAGAAAATCCTACTTCCTTATTACTTCAGCAGACCGAAAGATTAATATACATGTAATGCATTTGTAGTGTGTCCACGTCCAGCTCGGTGTCGACATCCTCGTCAGTGTCAACGTCATCAAGCATTTCAACCTCCACCAGGTAATTTGAAAGTTTATGCCAGCACACGAAATTAATTAATAAAGTCTTTTCTTAAAAGTTAAACCAACTGTTACAAGATAGCCCAAACATAGAATGCCCTGCATTCAAGGACACTGGCATTTTCATTAAGAACTTTATACTCTTACAGACGATTTGACTGTGTATCTATCACAATTTCCTCTCAGCTACTCCAGTTCTGTGTCGTCATCGTCCCGTTCAACGTCTTCAAGTTATTCGACACCAACCACCACATCTTCCTCAAGGTACTCAAGCAATTTCATCTCTAAAATATATGAACAAATCCTTTTTAAACATTGTCGCCAATCAAAATCTTCTACTTATTTATTACATTAGCACACTGATCGAGTAATATAATGCTTTTTTAGTGTGTCCACGTCCAGCTCGGTCTCAACATCTTCGTCAGTGTCTGCATCATCCTCACTGTCCACATCATCGTCGGTGTCGACATCATCGTCACAATCGACCTCATCTAGCATTTCCACTTCCTCTACGTAATTGCAAACAATTTACACTAAGTTACAGAAAGCTTCTGTAATGAGATATGTTCTACTTTTAAACGTTTTTAGTGCTGTCATTCTGAAAGGATTCTATCTTCTCTTCCTTTAACTTTAGAAAAAACACTCTACAAATCATCTTTACACAACACTAAACACATTTTTAAATAACTACAACCTTGTAGGGGACATTCATGATCTTCAATACTATGATAACCTATCGTTAAAAACTGTTCTCTCTCATGTCAGTGTCTCCACGTCTAGTTCAGTGTCGACATCATCGTCAGTGTCTACATCATCATCGGTCTCGACATCGTCGTCAGTGTCTACAACTTCGTCAGTATCAACATCATCCTCACAATCGACCTCATCTAGCCTTTCAAGTTCCTCTAGGTAATTGCAAACAAGTTACACTAATTTACAGAAAGCTATTATAATGCCATATGTTTCTAGACTGAGAATAGTAAAACGTATTAATTGCTGTCGTTTCTGAAAGGATTATATATTACTTTCATGTACAGTACCTATATGAAAACATACAATCCTTTTATTTGCACGCTTTCTTTGCAAGAGGAAAAGATTTACCTCAAGCTAACATTATAAAGCTATTGCCAAAAGCAAGTTCTCCACAAGGACATTAGTATTTTCATCAAGAACTGCATACTCTTAGAAAGACTTTGACTGTCTAATCCTGCCACAATTTCATTTCAGCTACTCCAGTTCTGTGTCATCATCCTCCATTTCAAGCTCTTCAAGTTATTCGACACCAACAACCACAACTGTGTCCACTACATCTTCCTCAAGGTACTTAAGCAAACTGATCTCTAAAATATGTTTACTTATCAAACTTAATACTTTTCTCTCATTTAAGAAGCACAAAATACCCTTAAAACACTGTTGCCTATAAAAGAAAATCCTACTTCCTTATTACTTCAGCAGACCGAAAGATTAATATACATGTAATGCATTTGTAGTGTGTCCACGTCCAGCTCGGTGTCGACATCCTCGTCAGTGTCAACGTCATCAAGCATTTCAACCTCCACCAGGTAATTTGAAAGTTTATGCCAGCACACGAAATTAATTAATAAAGTCTTTTCTTAAAAGTTAAACCAACTGTTACAAGATAGCCCAAACATAGAATGCCCTGCATTCAAGGACACTGGCATTTTCATTAAGAACTTTATACTCTTACAGACGATTTGACTGTGTATCTATCACAATTTCCTCTCAGCTACTCCAGTTCTGTGTCGTCATCGTCCCGTTCAACGTCTTCAAGTTATTCGACACCAACCACCACATCTTCCTCAAGGTACTCAAGCAATTTCATCTCTAAAATATATGAACAAATCCTTTTTAAACATTGTCGCCAATCAAAATCTTCTACTTATTTATTACATTAGCACACTGATCGAGTAATATAATGCTTTTTTAGTGTGTCCACGTCCAGCTCGGTCTCAACATCTTCGTCAGTGTCTGCATCATCCTCACTGTCCACATCATCGTCGGTGTCGACATCATCGTCACAATCGACCTCATCTAGCATTTCCACTTCCTCTACGTAATTGCAAACAATTTACACTAAGTTACAGAAAGCTTCTGTAATGAGATATGTTCTACTTTTAAACGTTTTTAGTGCTGTCATTCTGAAAGGATTCTATCTTCTCTTCCTTTAACTGTAGAAAAAACACTCTACAAATCATCTTTACACAACACTAAACACATTTTTAAATAACTACAACCTTGTAGGGGACATTCATGATCTTCAATACTATGATAACCTATCGTTAAAAACTGTTCTCTCTCATGTCAGTGTCTCCACGTCTAGTTCAGTGTCGACATCATCGTCAGTGTCTACATCATCATCGGTCTCGACATCGTCGTCAGTGTCTACAACTTCGTCAGTATCAACATCATCCTCACAATCGACCTCATCTAGCCTTTCAAGTTCCTCTAGGTAATTGCAAACAAGTTACACTAATTTACAGAAAGCTATTATAATGCCATATGTTTCTAGACTGAGAATAGTAAAACGTATTAATTGCTGTCGTTTCTGAAAGGATTATATATTACTTTCATGTACAGTACCTATATGAAAACATACAATCCTTTTATTTGCACGCTTTCTTTGCAAGAGGGAAAGATTTACCTCAAGCTAACATTATAAAGCTATTGCCAAAAGCAAGTTCTCCACAAGGACATTAGTATTTTCATCAAGAACTGCATACTCTTAGAAGGACTTTGACTGTCTAATCCTGCCACAATTTCGTTTCAGCTACTCCAGTTCTGTGTCATCATCCTCCGTTTCAAGCTCTTCAAGTTATTCGACACCAACAACCACAACTGTGTCCACTACATCTTCCTCAAGGTAGTTAAGCAAACTGATCTCTAAGATATGTTTACTTATCAAACTTAATACTTTTCTCTCATTTAAGAAGCACAAAATACCCTTAAAACACTGTTGCCTATAAAAGAAAATCCTACTTCCTTATTACTTCAGCAGACCGAAAGATTAATATACATGTAATGCATTTGTAGTGTGTCCACGTCCAGCTCGGTGTCGACATCCTCGTCAGTGTCAACGTCATCAAGCATTTCAACCTCCACCAGGTAATTTGAAAGTTTATGCCAGCACACGAAATTAATTAATAAAGTCTTTTCTTAAAAGCTAAACCAACTGTTACAAGATAGCCCAAACATAGAATGCCCTGCATTGAAGGACACTGACATTTTCATTAAGAACTTTATACTCTTAGAGACGATTTGACTGTGTATCTATCACAATTTCCTCTCAGCTACTCCAGTTCTGTGTCGTCATCGTCCCGTTCAACGTCTTCAAGTTATTCGACACCAACCACCACATCTTCCTCAAGGTACTCAAGCAATTTCATCTCTAAAATATATGAACAAATCCTTTTTAAACATTGTCGCCAATCAAAATCTTCTACTTATTTATTACATTAGCACACTGATCGAGTAATATAATGCTTTTTTAGTGTGTCCACGTCCAGCTCGGTCTCAACATCTTCGTCAGTGTCTGCATCATCCTCACTGTCCACATCATCGTCGGTGTCGACATCATCGTCACAATCGACCTCATCTAGCATTTCCACTTCCTCTACGTAATTGCAAACAATTTACACTAAGTTACAGAAAGCTTCTGTAATGAGATATGTTCTAGTTTTAAACGTTTTTAGTGCTGCCATTCTGAAAGGATTCTATCTTCTCTTCCTTTAACTTTAGAAAAAACACTCTACAAATCATCTTTACACAACACTAAACACATTTTTAAATAACTACAACCTTGTAGGGGACATTCATGATCTTCAATACTATGATAACCTATCGTTAAAAACTGTTCTCTCTCATGTCAGTGTCTCCACGTCTAGTTCAGTGTCGACATCATCGTCAGTGTCTACATCATCATCGGTCTCGACATCGTCGTCAGTGTCTACAACTTCGTCAGTATCAACATCATCCTCACAATCGACCTCATCTAGCCTTTCAAGTTCCTCTAGGTAATTGCAAACAAGTTACACTAATTTACAGAAAGCTATTATAATGCCATATGTTTCTAGACTGAGAATAGTAAAACGTATTAATTGCTGTCGTTTCTGAAAGGATTATATATTACTTTCATGTACAGTACCTATATGAAAACATACAATCCTTTTATTTGCACGCTTTCTTTGCAAGAGGGAAAGATTTACCTCAAGCTAACATTATAAAGCTATTGCCAAAAGCAAGTTCTCCACAAGGACATTAGTATTTTCATCAAGAACTGCATACTCTTAGAAAGACTTTGACTGTCTAATCCTGCCACAATTTCATTTCAGCTACTCCAGTTCTGTGTCATCATCCTCCGTTTCAAGCTCTTCAAGTTATTCGACACCAACAACCACAACTGTGTCCACTACATCTTCCTCAAGGTACTTAAGCAAACTGATCTCTAAAATATGTTTACTTATCAAACTTAATACTTTTCTCTCATTTAAGAAGCACAAAATACCCTTAAAACACTGTTGCCTATAAAAGAAAATCCTACTTCCTTATTACTTCAGCAGACCGAAAGATTAATATACATGTAATGCTTTTGTAGTGTGTCCACGTCCATCTCGGTGTCGACATCCTCGTCAGTGTCAACGACATCAAGCATTTCAACCTCCACCAGGTAATTTGAAAGTTTATGCCAGCACACCAAATTAATTAATAAAGTCTTTTCTTAAAAGCTAAACCAACTGTTACAAGATAGCCCAAACATAGAATGCCCTGAATTCAAGGACACTGGCATTTTCATTAAGAACTTTATACTGTTAGAGACGATTTGACTGTGTATCTATCAAAATTTCCTGTCAGCTACTCCAGTTCTGTGTCGTCATCATCCCGTTCAACGTCTTCAAGTTATTCGACACCAACCACCACATCTTCCTCAAGGTATTCAAGCAATTTCATCTCTAAAATATATGAACAAATCCTTTTTAAACATTGTCGCCAATCAAAATCTTCTACTTATTTATTACATTAGCACACTGCTCGAGTAATATAATGCTTTTTTAGTGTGTCCACGTCCAGCTCGGTCTCAACATCTTCGTCAGTGTCTGCATCATCCTCACTGTCCACATCATCGTCGGTAAAGTAAAGTGAAGTGGTGCATTTATATAGCGCCCTTTCACTAACGTCTCAAAGGCGCTTTAGAATGATCGGTCGGTGTCGACATCATCGTCACAATCGACCTCATCTAGCATTTCCACTTCCTCTAGGTAATTGCAAACAATTTACACTAAGTTACAGAAAGCTTCTATAATGAGATATGTTCTACTTTTAAAGGTTTTTAGTGCTGTCATTCTGAAAGGATTCCATCTTCTTTTCCTTTAACTTTAGAAAAAACACTCTACAAATCATCTTTACAGAACACTACACATATTGTTAAATAACTACAACCTTGTAGGGGACATTCATGATCTTCAATACTATGATAACCTATCGTTAAAAACTGTTCTCTCTCATGTCAGTGTCTCCACGTCTAGTTCAGTGTCGACATCATCGTCAGTGTCTACATCATCATCGGTCTCGACATCGTCGTCAGTGTCTACAACTTCGTCAGTATCAACATCATCGTCTGTCTCAACATCATCCTCACAATCGACCTCATCTAGCCTTTCAAGTTCCTCTAGGTAATTGCAAACAAGTTACACTAATTTACAGAAAGCTATTATAATGCCATATGTTTCTAGACTGAGAATAGTAAAACGTATTAATTGCTGTCGTTTCTGAAAGGATTATATATTACTTTCATGTACAGTACCTATATGAAAACATACAATACTTTTATTTGCACGCTTTCTTTGCAAGAGGGAAAGATTTACCTCAAGCTAACATTATAAAGCTATTGCCAAAAGCAAGTTCTCCACAAGGACATTAGTATTTTCATCAAGAACTGCATACTCTTAGAAAGACTTTGACTGTCTAATCCTGCCACAATTTCATTTCAGCTACTCCAGTTCTGTGTCATCATCCTCCGTTTCAAGCTCTTCAAGTTATTCGACACCAACAACCACAACTGTGTCCACTACATCTTCCTCAAGGTACTTAAGCAAACTGATCTCTAAAATATGTTTACTTATCAAACTTAATACTTTTCTCTCATTTAAGAAGCACAAAATACCCTTAAAACACTGTTGCCTATAAAAGAAAATCCTACTTCCTTATTACTTCAGCAGATCGAAAGATTAATATACATGTAATGCTTTTGTAGTGTGTCCACGTCCAGCTCGGTGTCGACATCCTCGTCAGTGTCAACGTCATCAAGCATTTCAACCTCCACCAGGTACTTTGAAAGATTATGCCAGCACACGAAATTAATGAAATAAAGTCTTTTCTTAAAAGCTAAACCAACTGTTACAAGATAGCCCAAACATAGAATGCCCTGCATTCAAGGACACTGGCATTTTCATTAAGAACTTTATACTCTTAGAGACGATTTGACTGTGTATCTATCACAATTTCCTCTCAGCTACTCCAGTTCTGTGTCGTCATCGTCCCGTTCAACGTCTTCAAGTTATTCGACACCAACCACCACATCTTCCTCAAGGTACTCAAGCAATTTCATCTCTAAAATATATGAACAAATCCTTTTTAAACATTGTCGCCAATCAAAATCTTGTACTTATTTATTTCATTAGCACACTGATCGAGTAATATAATGCTTTTTTAGTGTGTCCACGTCCAGCTCGGTCTCAACATCTTCGTCAGTGTTTGCATCATCCTCACTGTCCACATCATTGTCGGTGTCGACATCATCGTCACAATCGACCTCATTTAGCATTTCCACTTCCCCTAGGTAATTGCAAACAATTTACACTAAGTTACAGAAGGCTTCTATAATGAGATATGTTCTACTTTTAAACGTTTTTAGTGGTGTCATTCTGAAAGGATTCCATCTTCTTTTCCTTTAACTTTAGAAAAAACACTCTACAAATCATCTTTACACAACACTAAACACATTTTTAAATAACTACAACTTTGTAGAGGACATTCATGATCTTCAATACTATGATAACCTATCGTTAAAAACTGTTCTCTCTCATGTCAGTGTCTCCACGTCTAGTTCAGTGTCGACATCATCGTCAGTGTCTACATCATCATCGGTCTCGACATCGTCGTCAGTGTCTACAACTTCGTCAGTATCAACATCATCGTCTGTCTCAACATTATCCTCACAATCGACCTCATCTAGCCTTTCAAGTTCCTCTAGGTAATTGCAATCAAGTTACACTAACTTAGAGAAAGCTTATATAATGCCATATGTTTCTAGATTGAGAATAATAAAACGTATTAATTCCTGTCATTTCTGAAAGGATGATATATTACTTTTATGTACAGTACCTATACGAACATACAATCCTTTTATTAGCACGCTTTCTTTGCAAGAATGAAATGTTTACCTCAAGCTAACATTATAAAGTTATTGCCAAAAACAAGTTTTACACAGGGACATAAGTATTTTTATCAAGAACTGCATACTCTTAGAAACAATTTGACTGTCTAATCCTCCCACAATTTCATTTCAGCTACTCCAGTTCTGTGTCATCATCCTCCGTTTTAAGCTCTTCAAGTTATTCGACACCAACAGCCACAACTGTGTCCACTACATCTTCCTCAGGGTACTTAAGCAAACTGATCTCTAAAATATGTTTACTTATCAAAATTAATACTTTTCTTTTTTTTAAGAAGCACAAAATACCCTTAAAACACTGTTGCCTATAAAAACAAAATCCTACTTCCTTATTACTTCAGCAGACCGAAAGATTAATATACATGTAATGCTTTTGTAGTGTGTCCACGTCCAGCTCGTTGTCGACATCCTCGTCAGTGTCAACGTCTTCAAGCATTTCAACCTACACCCGGTAATTTTAAATTATATGCAGGACGAAAAAAATAATTTATTGAATCCTTTTGTGAAAAGTTAAACCAATTGTTACAGGATAGCGAATTTTAAACAGAACAGTTAACGTTGTTCAGGATATACTTTTAAAAATCGACTTCTTTTTTCATATTTATTTGAAACAGTTATAGTTGAAGTTTTATATTCAGCCTAAAAGTTATATTCTATTTTTACGTTTTCTTAGTTCATCCCAACTAAGGCAGAGTCCAACGAGACTTTCTAGCTTTAGGCCATCCACCAGCAGCAGCATAAGCGAAACCAAATTTACCTTAACTCCTAGGTGAGTAACAACTGGATGTGATAACTAATATATAAGCCACCAATTATGCAGCATGCATAATTAGATTTATGTAAGACGAGAAAGGGTCATTGTTAAGGATATCTGGCTGGCGGAGGACGGCTGGCTTCATGAGTCATATCGGATTTCTACATAAAGGTGTCTCGCCAAAGAAAGTCCTCTCTGCTCCTATCCGTCTGAGAGTAAACGTCGCTACTTGTAGCTGTCAAAAGTTTTCCCCTCCTCCGCCCCTTCTTGTACACCTCCTTAACTTTGGCCCTACTCTTAATTTCTGCTTTGTGTCTTATACAGTATCTAGTTCACAGGTTTATGTCATTAGCGTTGTAGTTGTCCCCACCTTTGATGAATGGTGGTTATTGTCGTCATCACTTCATGACGTGACACGATAAGTATTTACGTTACGGAAGCATAAAAGCCACAATCGTGGCAAATTAATCCCACCAAGGTTGTTGTCTCCATTCATCAAACTGAGCTCGCCACCGTCGTGCAATAAGCTGAGAACTACGGCCATAAACAGTGTGTCTTCTTTCGAGTCGTAACATAAAGAGTAATTAGATATTTTGCTACGAACTACAAAAATCTAAAGCATACTTACATGCATGACCCCTGGTATTTGAGGTTTTAACACCAGAAACTTTTTTTAGCCTTGCATGAAATCAATCTGATTATCTTTGAATTAGAAACATTAAAATCCACAAGCGCGGACACTCATTATAAATTAGCAATCAATTTGAAAAAAGAATCAAGACTTTTTCTACAATTTGCAAATGCTAAATAGCAAAATATTATTATGTAATAATATCGATTTATACTAATTTTGTCTAAATTTGAACTTAAGGTTGTGTTATAAAAAATCTTATCTTCAACTGGTCAACATTACACAGAATAAATGAGGTCTGTGCACCAATGAGAATCAACTAAAAAAATCTTTTTCGGCTAACTTAAAATAGAAATAAACGTAGTACACACAACCCTCGTTAGAAATTAAAGATTCTTGCAATTTAGTGAGATTTTAACCTTACGAGACCATGTCTTTCACAATTAATGCTTCCTCGTCAAGTTATGTGTCAACATCATCAAGCATTTCAACCTCATCCAGGTAATCAAAACTTATTTGGTGATTTAAGGAACTATCAAAATAAGTGATAAGTTCATGAATCAATCAATAAGCTAACAAAACCAAACAACGACCTTTCTTCATTTCGCCTTTTTAAAGACAAAAGCAAGGTTACATACAGTCAGGTAACCATATTTCGTTGTGGGACAGAATTACCAGTTCCAGTTACCTCACGGTATAATCATCATAAAATAAGAAAGATAGCAATAGGAAATCTTGATAAGACAGCCTACTACTACAGCATAACAAAGAAGAATTCATATCTTCATTAACAACATCATCAATTTAAATATGATCTCACTTTCTAACCATCAAAATTTAAATGCAATCATTCCTCTATTTTATCACAACAATTAGAATCCTACTGCCTCAATACTTTAGTACACAGATAGAATTAGATAATTCCATTTTAGTCTGTCCACAACCACTTTAATATCGACATCATCCTTAGTGTCTACATCATCGTCAGTGTTGACAAAATCCTAAGCGTCCATATCATCCTTGGTCTTGACCTCATCGTCTGTATCGATATCGTCGTCACAATCGACCTCATCTAGCATTTCCACTTCCTCTAGGTAATTGCAAACAATTTACACTAAGTTACAGAAAGCTTCTATAATGAGATATGTTCTACTTTTAAAGGTTTTTAGTGCTGTCATTCTGAAAGAATTAATTCCATCTTCTTTTCCTTTAACTTTAGAAAAAACACTCTACAAATCATCTTTACACAACACTAAACACATTTTTAAATAACTACAACCTTGTAGGGGACATTCATGATCTTCAATACTATGATAACCTATCGTTAAAAACTGTTCTCTCTCATGTCAGTGTCTCCACGTCTAGTTCAGTGTCGACATCATCGTCAGTGTCTACATCATCATCGGTCTCGACATCGTCGTCAGTGTCTACAACTTCGTCAGTATCAACATCATCGTCTGTCTCAACATCATCCTCACAATCGACCTCATCTAGCCTTTCAAGTTCCTCTAGGTAATTGCAAACAAGTTAAACTAATTTACAGAAAGCTATTATTATGCCATATGTTTCTAGACTGAGAATAGTAAAACGTATTAATTGCTGTCGTTTCTGAAAGGATTATATATTACTTTCATGTACAGTACCTATATGAAAACATACAATCCTTTTATTTGCACGCTTTCTTTGCAAGAGGGAAAGATTTACCTCAAGCTAACATTATAGAGCTATTGCCAAAAGCAAGTTCTCCACAAGGACATTAGTATTTTCATCAAGAACTGCATACTCTTAGAAAGACTTTGACTGTCTAATCCTGCCACAATTTCGTTTCAGCTACTCCAGTTCTGTGTCATCATCCTCCGTTTCAAGCTCTTCAAGTTATTGGACACCAACAACCACAACTGTGTCCACTACATCTTCCTCAAGGTACTTAAGCAAACTGATCTCTAAAATATGTTTACTTATCAAACTTAATACTTTTCTCTCATTTAAGAAGCACAAAATACCCTTAAAACACTGTTGCCTATAAAAGAAAATCCTACTTCCTTATTACTTCAGCAGACCGAAAGATTAATATACATGTAATGCTTTTGTAGTGTGTCCACGTCCAGCTCGGTGTCGACATCCTCGTCAGTGTCAACGTCATCAAGCATTTCAACCTCCACCAGGTAATTTGAAAGTTTATGCCAGCACACCAAATTAATTAATAAAGTCTTTTCT
Source organism: Montipora capitata (assembly GCA_949126865.1). Lineage (NCBI taxonomy): Eukaryota > Metazoa > Cnidaria > Anthozoa > Scleractinia > Acroporidae > Montipora > Montipora capitata. Next base: position 30,308,811 of record OX421458.1, on the reverse strand, counting down.
TAAAAGCTAAACCAACTGTTACAAGATAGCCCAAACATAGAATGCCCTGCATTCAAGGACACTGGCATTTTCATTAAGAACTTTATACTCTTAGAGACGATTTGACTGTGTATCTATCACAATTTCCTCTCAGCTACTCCAGTTCTGTGTCGTCATCGTCCCGTTCAACGTCTTCAAGTTATTCGACACCAACCACCACATCTTCCTCAAGGTACTCAAGCAATTTCATCTCTAAAATATATGAACAAATCCTTTTTAAACATTGTCGCCAATCAAAATCTTCTACTTATTTATTACATTAGCACACTGATCGAGTAATATAATGCTTTTTTAGTGTGTCCACGTCCAGCTCGGTCTCAACATCTTCGTCAGTGTCTGCATCATCCTCACTGTCCACATCATCGTCGGTGTCGACATCATCGTCACAATCGACCTCATCTAGCATTTCCACTTCCTCTAGGTAATTGCAAACAATTTACACTAAGTTACAGAAAGCTTCTATAATGAGATATGTTCTACTTTTAAAGGTTTTTAGTGCTGTCATTCTGAAAGGATTCCATCTTCTTTTCCTTTAACTTTAGAAAAAACACTCTACAAATCATCTTTACACAACACTAAACACATTTTTAAATAACTACAACCTTGTAGGGGACATTCATGATCTTCAATACTATGATAACCTATCGTTAAAAACTGTTCTCTCTCATGTCAGTGTCTCCACGTCTAGTTCAGTGTCGACATCATCGTCAGTGTCTACATCATCATCGGTCTCGACATCGTCGTCAGTGTCTACAACTTCGTCAGTATCAACATCATCGTCTGTCTCAACATCATCCTCACAATCGACCTCATCTAGCCTTTCAAGTTCCTCTAGGTAATTGCAAACAAGTTACGCTAATTAACAGAAAGCTATTATAATGCCATATGTTTCCAGACTGAGAATAGTAAAACGTATTAATTGCTGTCGTTTCTTAAAGGATTATATATTACTTTCATGTACAGTACCTATATGAAAACATACAATCCTTTTATTTGCACGCTTTCTTTGCAAGAGGGAAAGATTTACCTCAAGCTAACATTATAAAGCTATTGCCAAAAGCAAGTTCTCCACAAGGACATTAGTATTTTCATCAAGAACTGCATACTCTTAGAAAGACTTTGACTGTGTAATCCTGCCACAATTTCATTTCAGCTACTCCAGTTCTGTGTCATCATCCTCCGTTTCAAGCTCTTCAAGTTATTCGACACCAACAACCACAACTGTGTCCACTACATCTTCCTCAAGGTACTTAAGCAAACTGATCTCTAAAATATGTTTACTTATCAAACTTAATACTTTTCTCTCATTTAAGAAGCACAAAATACCCTTAAAACACTGTTGCCTATAAAAGAAAATCCTACTTCCTTATTACTTCAGCAGACCGAAAGATTAATATACATGTAATGCTTTTGTAGTGTGTCCACGTCCAGCTCGGTGTCGACATCCTCGTCAGTGTCAACGTCATCAAGCATTTCAACCTCCACCAGGTAATTTGAAAGTTTATGCCAGCACACCAAATTAATTAATAAAGTCTTTTCTTAAAAGCTAAACCAACTGTTACAAGATAGCCCAAACATAGAATGCCCTGCATTCAAGGACACTGGCATTTTCATTAAGAACTTTATACTCTTAGAGACGATTTGACTGTGTATCTATCACAATTTCCTCTCAGCTACTCCAGTTCTGTGTCGTCATCATCCCGTTCAACGTCTTCAAGTTATTCGACACCAACCACCACATCTTCCTCAAGGTACTCAAGCAATTTCATCTCTAAAATATATGAACAAATCCTTTTTAAACATTGTCGCCAATCAAAATCTTCTACTTATTTATTACATTAGCACACTGATCGAGTAATATAATGCTTTTTTAGTGTGTCCACGTCCAGCTCGGTCTCAACATCTTCGTCAGTGTCTGCATCATCCTCACTGTCCACATCATCGTCGGTGTCGACATCATCGTCACAATCGACCTCATCTAGCATTTCCACTTCCTCTAGGTAATTGCAAACAATTTACACTAAGTTACAGAAAGCTTCTATAATGAGATATGTTCTACTTTTAAAGGTTTTTAGTGCTGTCATTCTGAAAGAATTAATTCCATCTTCTTTTCCTTTAACTTTAGAAAAAACACTCTACAAATCATCTTTACACAACACTAAACACATTTTTAAATAACTACAACCTTGTAGGGGACATTCATGATCTTCAATACTATGATAACCTATCGTTAAAAACTGTTCTCTCTCATGTCAGTGTCTCCACGTCTAGTTCAGTGTCGACATCATCGTCAGTGTCTACATCATCATCGGTCTCGACATCGTCGTCAGTGTCTACAACTTCGTCAGTATCAACATCATCGTCTGTCTCAACATCATCCTCACAATCGACCTCATCTAGCCTTTCAAGTTCCTCTAGGTAATTGCAAACAAGTTAAACTAATTTACAGAAAGCTATTATTATGCCATATGTTTCTAGACTGAGAATAGTAAAACGTATTAATTGCTGTCGTTTCTGAAAGGATTATATATTACTTTCATGTACAGTACCTATATGAAAACATACAATCCTTTTATTTGCACGCTTTCTTTGCAAGAGGGAAAGATTTACCTCAAGCTAACATTATAGAGCTATTGCCAAAAGCAAGTTCTCCACAAGGACATTAGTATTTTCATCAAGAACTGCATACTCTTAGAAAGACTTTGACTGTCTAATCCTGCCACAATTTCATTTCAGCTACTCCAGTTCTGTGTCATCATCCTCCGTTTCAAGCTCTTCAAGTTATTCGACACCAACAACCACAACTGTGTCCACTACATCTTCCTCAAGGTACTTAAGCAAACTGATCTCTAAAATATGTTTACTTATCAAACTTAATACTTTTCTCTCATTTAAGAAGCACAAAATACCCTTAAAACACTGTTGCCTATAAAAGAAAATCCTACTTCCTTATTACTTCAGCAGACCGAAAGATTAATATACATGTAATGCTTTTGTAGTGTGTCCACGTCCAGCTCGGTGTCGACATCCTCGTCAGTGTCAACGTCATCAAGCATTTCAACCTCCACCAGGTAATTTGAAAGTTTATGCCAGCACACCAAATTAATTAATAAAGTCTTTTCTTAAAAGCTAAACCAACTGTTACAAGATAGCCCAAACATAGAATGCCCTGCATTCAAGGACACTGGCATTTTCATTAAGAACTTTATACTCTTAGAGACGATTTGACTGTGTATCTATCACAATTTCCTCTCAGCTACTCCAGTTCTGTGTCGTCATCGTCCCGTTCAACGTCTTCAAGTTATTCGACACCAACCACCACATCTTCCTCAAGGTACTCAAGCAATTTCATCTCTAAAATATATGAACAAATCCTTTTTAAACATTGTCGCCAATCAAAATCTTCTACTTATTTATTACATTAGCACACTGATCGAGTAATATAATGCTTTTTTAGTGTGTCCACGTCCAGCTCGGTCTCAACATCTTCGTCAGTGTCTGCATCATCCTCACTGTCCACATCATCGTCGGTGTCGACATCATCGTCACAATCGACCTCATCTAGCATTTCCACTTCCTCTACGTAATTGCAAACAATTTACACTAAGTTACAGAAAGCTTCTATAATGAGATATGTTCTACTTTTAAAGGTTTTTAGTGCTGTCATTCTGAAAGGATTCCATCTTCTTTTCCTTTAACTTTAGAAAAAACACTCTACAAATCATCTTTACACAACACTAAACACATTTTTAAATAACTACAACCTTGTAGGGGACATTCATGATCTTCAATACTATGATAACCTATCGTTAAAAACTGTTCTCTCTCATGTCAGTGTCTCCACGTCTAGTTCAGTGTCGACATCATCGTCAGTGTCTACATCATCATCGGTCTCGACATCGTCGTCAGTGTCTACAACTTCGTCAGTATCAACATCATCGTCTGTCTCAACATCATCCTCACAATCGACCTCATCTAGCCTTTCAAGTTCCTCTAGGTAATTGCAAACAAGTTACGCTAATTAACAGAAAGCTATTATAATGCCATATGTTTCCAGACTGAGAATAGTAAAACGTATTAATTGCTGTCGTTTCTTAAAGGATTATATATTACTTTCATGTACAGTACCTATATGAAAACATACAATCCTTTTATTTGCACGCTTTCTTTGCAAGAGGGAAAGATTTACCTCAAGCTAACATTATAAAGCTATTGCCAAAAGCAAGTTCTCCACAAGGACATTAGTATTTTCATCAAGAACTGCATACTCTTAGAAAGACTTTGACTGTCTAATCCTGCCACAATTTCATTTCAGCTACTCCAGTTCTGTGTCATCATCCTCCGTTTCAAGCTCTTCAAGTTATTCGACACCAACAACCACAACTGTGTCCACTACATCTTCCTCAAGGTACTTAAGCAAACTGATCTCTAAAATATGTTTACTTATCAAACTTAATACTTTTCTCTCATTTAAGAAGCACAAAATACCCTTAAAACACTGTTGCCTATAAAAGAAAATCCTACTTCCTTATTACTTCAGCAGACCGAAAGATTAATATACATGTAATGCTTTTGTAGTGTGTCCACGTCCAGCTCGGTGTCGACATCCTCGTCAGTGTCAACGTCATCAAGCATTTCAACCTCCACCAGGTAATTTGAAAGTTTATGCCAGCACACCAAATTAATTAATAAAGTCTTTTCTTAAAAGCTAAACCAACTGTTACAAGATAGCCCAAACATAGAATGCCCTGCATTCAAGGACACTGGCATTTTCATTAAGAACTTTATACTCTTAGAGACGATTTGACTGTGTATCTATCACAATTTCCTCTCAGCTACTCCAGTTCTGTGTCGTCATCATCCCGTTCAACGTCTTCAAGTTATTCGACACCAACCACCACATCTTCCTCAAGGTACTCAAGCAATTTCATCTCTAAAATATATGAACAAATCCTTTTTAAACATTGTCGCCAATCAAAATCTTCTACTTATTTATTACATTAGCACACTGATCGAGTAATATAATGCTTTTTTAGTGTGTCCACGTCCAGCTCGGTCTCAACATCTTCGTCAGTGTCTGCATCATCCTCACTGTCCACATCATCGTCGGTGTCGACATCATCGTCACAATCGACCTCATCTAGCATTTCCACTTCCTCTACGTAATTGCAAACAATTTACACTAAGTTACAGAAAGCTTCTATAATGAGATATGTTCTACTTTTAAAGGTTTTTAGTGCTGTCATTCTGAAAGGATTCCATCTTCTTTTCCTTTAACTTTAGAAAAAACACTCTACAAATCATCTTTACACAACACTAAACACATTTTTAAATAACTACAACCTTGTAGGGGACATTCATGATCTTCAATACTATGATAACCTATCGTTAAAAACTGTTCTCTCTCATGTCAGTGTCTCCACGTCTAGTTCAGTGTCGACATCATCGTCAGTGTCTACATCATCATCGGTCTCGACATCGTCGTCAGTGTCTACAACTTCGTCAGTATCAACATCATCGTCTGTCTCAACATCATCCTCACAATCGACCTCATCTAGCCTTTCAAGTTCCTCTAGGTAATTGCAAACAAGTTACACTAATTAACAGAAAGCTATTATAATGCCATATGTTTCCAGACTGAGAATAGTAAAACGTATTAATTGCTGTCGTTTCTTAAAGGATTATATATTACTTTCACGTACAGTACCTATATGAAAACATACAATCCTTTTATTTGCACGCTTTCTTTGCAAGAGGGAAAGATTTACCTCAAGCTAACATTATAAAGCTATTGCCAAAAGCAAGTTCTCCACAAGGACATTAGTATTTTCATCAAGAACTGCATACTCTTAGAAAGACTTTGACTGTCTAATCCTGCCACAATTTCATTTCAGCTACTCCAGTTCTGTGTCATCATCCTCCGTTTCAAGCTCTTCAAGTTATTCGACACCAACAACCACAACTGTGTCCACTACATCTTCCTCAAGGTACTTAAGCAAACTGATCTCTAAAATATGTTTACTTATCAAACTTAATACTTTTCTCTCATTTAAGAAGCACAAAATACCCTTAAAACACTGTTGCCTATAAAAGAAAATCCTACTTCCTTATTACTTCAGCAGACCGAAAGATTAATATACATGTAATGCTTTTGTAGTGTGTCCACGTCCAGCTCGGTGTCGACATCCTCGTCAGTGTCAACGTCATCAAGCATTTCAACCTCCACCAGGTAATTTGAAAGTTTATGCCAGCACACCAAATTAATTAATAAAGTCTTTTCTTAAAAGCTAAACCAACTGTTACAAGATAGCCCAAACATAGAATGCCCTGCATTCAAGGACACTGGCATTTTCATTAAGAACTTTATACTCTTAGAGACGATTTGACTGTGTATCTATCACAATTTCCTCTCAGCTACTCCAGTTCTGTGTCGTCATCGTCCCGTTCAACGTCTTCAAGTTATTCGACACCAACCACCACATCTTCCTCAAGGTACTCAAGCAATTTCATCTCTAAAATATATGAACAAATCCTTTTTAAACATTGTCGCCAATCAAAATCTTCTACTTATTTATTACATTAGCACACTGATCGAGTAATATAATGCTTTTTTAGTGTGTCCACGTCCAGCTCGGTCTCAACATCTTCGTCAGTGTCTGCATCATCCTCACTGTCCACATCATCGTCGGTGTCGACATCATCGTCACAATCGACCTCATCTAGCATTTCCACTTCCTCTAGGTAATTGCAAACAATTTACACTAAGTTACAGAAAGCTTCTATAATGAGATATGTTCTACTTTTAAACGTTTTTAGTGCTGTCATTCTGAAAGGATTCCATCTTCTTTTCCTTTAACTTTAGAAAAAACACTCTACAAATCATCTTTACACAACACTAAACACATTTTTAAATAACTACAACCTTGTAGGGGACATTCATGATCTTCAATACTATGATAACCTATCGTTAAAAACTGTTCTCTCTCATGTCAGTGTCTCCACGTCTAGTTCAGTGTCGACATCATCGTCAGTGTCTACATCATCATCGGTCTCGACATCGTCGTCAGTGTCTACAACTTCGTCAGTATCAACATCATCGTCTGTCTCAACATCATCCTCACAATCGACCTCATCTAGCCTTTCAAGTTCCTCTAGGTAATTGCAAACAAGTTACACGAATTTACAGAAAGCTATTATCATGCCATATGTTTCTAGACTGAGAATAGTAAAACGTATTAATTGCTGTCGTTTCTGAAAGGATTATATATTACTTTCATGTACAGTACCTATTTGAAAACATACAATCCTTTTATTTGCACGCTTTCTTTGCAAGAGGGAAAGATTTACCTCAAGCTAACATTATAAAGCTATTGCCAAAAGCAAGTTCTCCACAAGGACATTAGTATTTTCATCAAGAACTGCATACTCTTAGAAAGACTTTGACTGTCTAATCCTGCCACAATTTCATTTCAGCTACTCCAGTTCTGTGTCATCATCCTCCGTTTCAAGCTCTTCAAGTTATTCGACACCAACAACCACAACTGTGTCCACTACATCTTCCTCAAGGTACTTAAGCAAACTGATCTCTAAAATATGTTTACTTATCAAACTTAATACTTTTCTCTCATTTAAGAAGCACAAAATACCCTTAAAACACTGTTGCCTATAAAAGAAAATCCTACTTCCTTATTACTTCAGCAGACCGAAAGATTAATATACATGTAATGCTTTTGTAGTGTGTCCACGTCCAGCTCGGTGTCGACATCCTCGTCAGTGTCAACGTCATCAAGCATTTCAACCTCCACCAGGTAATTTGAAAGTTTATGCCAGCACACCAAATTAATTAATAAAGTCTTTTCTTAAAAGCTAAACCAACTGTTACAAGATAGCCCAAACATAGAATGCCCTGCATTCAAGGACACTGGCATTTTCATTAAGAACTTTATACTCTTAGAGACGATTTGACTGTGTATCTATCACAATTTCCTCTCAGCTACTCCAGTTCTGTGTCGTCATCGTCCCGTTCAACGTCTTCAAGTTATTCGACACCAACCACCACATCTTCCTCAAGGTACTCAAGCAATTTCATCTCTAAAATATATGAACAAATCCTTTTTAAACATTGTCGCCAATCAAAATCTTCTACTTATTTATTACATTAGCACACTGATCGAGTAATATAATGCTTTTTTAGTGTGTCCACGTCCAGCTCGGTCTCAACATCTTCGTCAGTGTCTGCATCATCCTCACTGTCCACATCATCGTCGGTGTCGACATCATCGTCACAATCGACCTCATCTAGCATTTCCACTTCCTCTAGGTAATTGCAAACAATTTACACTAAGTTACAGAAAGCTTCTATAATGAGATATGTTCTACTTTTAAACGTTTTTAGTGCTGTCATTCTGAAAGGATTCCATCTTCTTTTCCTTTAACTTTAGAAAAAACACTCTACAAATCATCTTTACACAACACTAAACACATTTTTAAATAACTACAACCTTGTAGGGGACATTCATGATCTTCAATACTATGATAACCTATCGTTAAAAACTGTTCTCTCTCATGTCAGTGTCTCCACGTCTAGTTCAGTGTCGACATCATCGTCAGTGTCTACATCATCATCGGTCTCGACATCGTCGTCAGTGTCTACAACTTCGTCAGTATCAACATCATCGTCTGTCTCAACATCATCCTCACAATCGACCTCATCTAGCCTTTCAAGTTCCTCTAGGTAATTGCAAACAAGTTACACGAATTTACAGAAAGCTATTATCATGCCATATGTTTCTAGACTGAGAATAGTAAAACGTATTAATTGCTGTCGTTTCTGAAAGGATTATATATTACTTTCATGTACAGTACCTATTTGAAAACATACAATCCTTTTATTTGCACGCTTTCTTTGCAAGAGGGAAAGATTTACCTCAAGCTAACATTATAAAGCTATTGCCAAAAGCAAGTTCTCCACAAGGACATTAGTATTTTCATCAAGAACTGCATACTCTTAGAAAGACTTTGACTGTCTAATCCTGCCACAATTTCATTTCAGCTACTCCAGTTCTGTGTCATCATCCTCCGTTTCAAGCTCTTCAAGTTATTCGACACCAACAACCACAACTGTGTCCACTACATCTTCCTCAAGGTACTTAAGCAAACTGATCTCTAAAATATGTTTACTTATCAAACTTAATACTTTTCTCTCATTTAAGAAGCACAAAATACCCTTAAAACACTGTTGCCTATAAAAGAAAATCCTACTTCCTTATTACTTCAGCAGACCGAAAGATTAATATACATGTAATGCTTTTGTAGTGTGTCCACGTCCAGCTCGGTGTCGACATCCTCGTCAGTGTCAACGTCATCAAGCATTTCAACCTCCACCAGGTAATTTGAAAGTTTATGCCAGCACACCAAATTAATTAATAAAGTCTTTTCTTAAAAGCTAAACCAACTGTTACAAGATAGCCCAAACATAGAATGCCCTGCATTCAAGGACACTGGCATTTTCATTAAGAACTTTATACTCTTAGAGACGATTTGACTGTGTATCTATCACAATTTCCTCTCAGCTACTCCAGTTCTGTGTCGTCATCGTCCCGTTCAACGTCTTCAAGTTATTCGACACCAACCACCACATCTTCCTCAAGGTACTAAAGCAATTTCATCTCTAAAATATATGAACAAATCCTTTTTAAACATTGTCGCCAATCAAAATCTTCTACTTATTTATTACATTAGCACACTGATCGAGTAATATAATGCTTTTTTAGTGTGTCCACGTCCAGCTCGGTCTCAACATCTTCGTCAGTGTCTGCATCATCCTCACTGTCCACATTATCGTCGGTGTCGACATCATCGTCACAATCGACCTCATCTAGCATTTCATCTTCCTCTAGGTAATTACAAACAATTTACACTAAGTTACAGAAAGCTTCTATAATGAGATATGTTCTACTTTTAAAGGTTTTTAGTGCTGTCATTCTGAAAGGATTCCATCTTCTTTTCCTTTAACTTTAGAAAAAACACTCTACAAATCATCTTTACACAACACTACACATATTTTTAAATAACTACAACCTTGTAGGGGACATTCATGATCTTCAATACTATGATAACCTATCGTTAAAAACTGTTCTCTCTCATGTCAGTGTCTCCACGTCTAGTTCAGTGTCGACATCATCGTCAGTGTCTACATCATCATCGGTCTCGACATCGTCGTCAGTGTCTACAACTTCGTCAGTATCAACATCATCGTCTGTCTCAACATCATCCTCACAATCGACCTCATCTAGCCTTTCAAGTTCCTCTAGGTAATTGCAAACAAGTTACACGAATTTACAGAAAGCTATTATCATGCCATATGTTTCTAGACTGAGAATAGTAAAACGTATTAATTGCTGTCGTTTCTGAAAGGATTATATATTACTTTCATGTACAGTACCTATTTGAAAACATACAATCCTTTTATTTCCACGCTTTCTTTGCAAGAGGGAAAGATTTACCTCAAGCTAACATTATAAAGCTATTGCCAAAAGCAAGTTCTCCACAAGGACATTAGTATTTTCATCAAGAACTGCATACTCTTAGAAAGACTTTGACTGTCTAATCCTGCCACAATTTCATTTCAGCTACTCCAGTTCTGTGTCATCATCCTCCGTTTCAAGCTCTTCAAGTTATTCGACACCAACAACCACAACTGTGTCCACTACATCTTCCTCAAGGTACTTAAGCAAACTGATCTCTAAAATATGTTTACTTATCAAACTTAATACTTTTCTCTCATTTAAGAAGCACAAAATACCCTTAAAACACTGTTGCCTATAAAAGAAAATCCTACTTCCTTATTACTTCAGCAGACCGAAAGATTAATATACATGTAATGCATTTGTAGTGTGTCCACGTCCAGCTCGGTGTCGACATCCTCGTCAGTGTCAACGTCATCAAGCATTTCAACCTCCACCAGGTAATTTGAAAGTTTATGCCGGCACACCAAATTAATTAATAAAGTCTTTTTTTAAAAGCTAAACCAACTGTTACAAGATACCTCAAACATAGAATGCCCTGCATTCAAGGACACTGGCATTTTCATTAAGAACTTTATACTCTTAGAGACGATTTGACTGTGTATCTATCACAATTTCCTCTCAGCTACTCCAGTTCTGTGTCGTCATCGTCCCGTTCAACGTCTTCAAGTTATTCGACACCAACCACCACATCTTCCTCAAGGTACTCAAGCAATTTCATCTCTAAAATATATGAACAAATCCTTTTTAAACATTGTCGCCAATCAAAATCTTCTACTTATTTATTACATTAGCACACTGATCGAGTAATATAATGCTTTTTTAGTGTGTCCACGTCCAGCTCGGTCTCAACATCTTTGTCCGTGTCTGCATCATCCTCACTGTCCACATCATCGTCGGTGTCGACATCATCGTCACAATCGACCTCATCTAGCATTTCCACTTCCTCTACGTAATTGCAAACAATTTACACTAAGTTACAGAAAGCTTCTATAATGAGATATGTTCTACTTTTAAAGGTTTTTAGTGCTGTCATTCTGAAAGGATTCCATCTTCTTTTCCTTTAACTTTAGAAAAAACACTCTACAAATCCAAATCATCTTTACACAACACTAAACACATTTTTAAATAACTACAACTTTGTAGAGGACATTCATGATCTTCAATACTATGATAACCTATCGTTAAAAACACGGTTCTCTCTCATGTCAGTGTCTCCACGTCTAGTTCAGTGTCGACATCATCGTCAGTGTCTACATCATCATCGGTCTCGACATCGTCGTCAGTGTCTACAACTTCGTCAGTATCAACATCATCGTCTGTCTCAACATTATCCTCACAATCGACCTCATCTAGCCTTTCAAGTTCCTCTAGGTAATTGCAATCAAGTTACACTAACTTAGAGAAAGCTTATATAATGCCATATGTTTCTAGATTGAGAATAATAAAACGTATTAATTCCTGTCATTTCTGAAAGGATGATATATTACTTTTATGTACAGTACCTATACGAACATACAATCCTTTTATTAGCACGCTTTCTTTGCAAGAATGAAATGTTTACCTCAAGCTAACATTATAAGGTTATTGCCAAAAACAAGTTTTACACAGGGACATAAGTATTTTTATCAAGAACTGCATACTCTTAGAAACAATTTGACTGTCTAATCCTCCCACAATTTCATTTCAGCTACTCCAGTTCTGTGTCATCATCCTCCGTTTTAAGCTCTTCAAGTTATTCGACACCAACAACCACAACTGTGTCCACTACATCTTCCTCAGGGTACTTAAGCAAACTGATCTCTAAAATATGTTTACTTATCAAAATTAATACTTTTCTTTTTTTTAAGAAGCACAAAATACCCTTAAAACACTGTTGCCTATAAAAACAAAATCCTACTTCCTTATTACTTCAGCAGACCGAAAGATTAATATACATGTAATGCTTTTGTAGTGTGTCCACGTCCAGCTCGTTGTCGACATCCTCGTCAGTGTCAACGTCTTCAAGCATTTCAACCTACACCCGGTAATTTTAAATTATATGCAGGACGAAAAAAATAATTTATTGAATCCTTTTGTGAAAAGTTAAACCAATTGTTACAGGATAGCGAATTTTAAACAGAACAGTTAACGTTGTTCAGGATATACTTTTAAAAATCGACTTCTTTTTTCATATTTATTTGAAACAGTTATAGTTGAAGTTTTATATTCAGCCTAAAAGTTATATTCTATTTTTACGTTTTCTTAGTTCATCCCAACTAAGGCAGAGTCCAACGAGACTTTCTAGCTTTAGGCCATCCACCAGCAGCAGCATAAGCGAAACCAAATTTACCTTAACTCCTAGGTGAGTAACAACTGGATGTGATAACTAATATATAAGCCACCAATTATGCAGCATGCATAATTAGATTTATGTAAGACGAGAAAGGGTCATTGTTAAGGATATCTGGCTGGCGGAGGACGGCTGGCTTCATGAGTCATATCGGATTTCTACATAAAGGTGTCTCGCCAAAGAAAGTCCTCTCTGCTCCTATCCGTCTGAGAGTAAACGTCGCTGCTTGTAGCTGTCAAAAGTTTTCCCCTCCTCCGCCCCTTCTTGTACACCTCCTTAACTTTGGCCCTACTCTTAATTTCTGCTTTGTGTCTTATACAGTATCTAGTTCACAGGTTTATGTCATTAGCGTTGTAGTTGTCCCCACCTTTGATGAATGGTGGTTATTGTCGTCATCACTTCATGACGTGACACGATAAGTATTTACGTTACGGAAGCATAAAAGCCACAATCGTGGCAAATTAATCCCACCAAGGTTGTTGTCTCCATTCATCAAACTGAGCTCGCCACCGTCGTGCAATAAGCTGAGAACTACGGCCATAAACAGTGTGTCTTCTTTCGAGTCGTAACATAAAGAGTAATTAGATATTTTGCTACGAACTACAAAAATCTAAAGCATACTTACATGCATGACCCCTGGTATTTGAGGTTTTAACACCAGAAACTTTTTTTAGCCTTGCATGAAATCAATCTGATTATCTTTGAATTAGAAACATTAAAATCCACAAGCGCGGACACTCATTATAAATTAGCAATCAATTTGAAAAAAGAATCAAGACTTTTTCTACAATTTGCAAATGCTAAATAGCAAAATATTATTATGTAATAATATCGATTTATACTAATTTTGTCTAAATTTGAACTTAAGGTTGTGTTATAAAAAATCTTATCTTCAACTGGTCAACATTACACAGAATAAATGAGGTCTGTGCACCAATGAGAATCAACTAAAAAAATCTTTTTCGGCTAACTTAAAATAGAAATAAACGTAGTACACACAACCCTCGTTAGAAATTAAAGATTCTTGCAATTTAGTGAGATTTTAACCTTACGAGACCATGTCTTTCACAATTAATGCTTCCTCGTCAAGTTATGTGTCAACATCATCAAGCATTTCAACCTCATCCAGGTAATCAAAACTTATTTGGTGATTTAAGGAACTATCAAAATAAGTGATAAGTTCATGAATCAATCAATAAGCTAACAAAACCAAACAACGACCTTTCTTCATTTCGCCTTTTTAAAGACAAAAGCAAGGTTACATACAGTCAGGTAACCATATTTCGTTGTGGGACAGAATTACCAGTTCCAGTTACCTCACGGTATAATCATCATAAAATAAGAAAGATAGCAATACGAAATCTTGATAAGACAGCCTACTACTACAGCATAACAAAGAAGAATTCATATCTTCATTAACAACATCATCAATTTAAATATGATCTCACTTTCTAACCATCAAAATTTAAATGCAATCATTCCTCTATTTTATCACAACAATTAGAATCCTACTACCTCAATACTTTAGTACACAGATAGAATTAGATAATTCCATTTTAGTCTGTCCACAACCACTTTAATATCGACATCATCCTTAGTGTCTACATCATCGTCAGTGTTGACAAAATCCTAAGCGTCCATATCATCCTTGGTCTTGACCTCATCGTCTGTCTCGATATCGTCGTCACAATCGACCTCATCTAGCATTTCCACTTCCTCTACGTAATTGCAAACAATTTACACTAAGTTACAGAAAGCTTCTATAATGAGATATGTTCTACTTTTAAACGTTTTTAGTGCTGTCATTCTGAAAGGATTCCATCTTCTTTTCCTTTAACTTTAGAAAAAACACTCTACAAATCATCTTTACACAACACTAAACACATTTTTAAATAACTACAACCTTGTAGGGGACATTCATGATCTTCAATACTATGATAACCTATCGTTAAAAACTGTTCTCTCTCATGTCAGTGTCTCCACGTCTAGTTCAGTGTCGACATCATCGTCAGTGTCTACATCATCATCGGTCTCGACATCGTCGTCAGTGTCTACAACTTCGTCAGTATCAACATCATCGTCTGTCTCAACATCATCCTCACAATCGACCTCATCTAGCCTTTCAAGTTCCTCTAGGTAATTGCAAACAAGTTACAATAATTTACAGAAAGCTATTACAATGCCATATGTTTCTAGACTGAGAATAGTAAAACGTATTAATTGCTGTCGTTTCTGAAAGGATTATATATTACTTTCATGTACAGTACCTACATGAAAACATACAATCCTTTTATTTGCACGCTTTCTTTGCAAGAGGGAAAGATTTACCTCAAGCTAACATTATAAAGCTATTGCCAAAAGCAAGTTCTCCACAAGGACATTAGTATTTTCATCAAGAACTGCATACTCTTAGAAAGACTTTGACTGTCTAATCCTGCCACAATTTCATTTCAGCTACTCCAGTTCTGTGTCATCATCCTCCGTTTCAAGCTCTTCAAGTTATTCGACACCAACAACCACAACTGTGTCCACTACATCTTCCTCAAGGTACTTAAGCAAACTGATCTCTAAAATATGTTTACTTATCAAACTTAATACTTTTCTCTCATTTAAGAAGCACAAAATACCCTTAAAACACTGTTGCCTATAAAAGAAAATCCTACTTCCTTATTACTTCAGCAGACCGAAAGATTAATATACATGTAATGCATTTGTAGTGTGTCCACGTCCAGCTCGGTGTCGACATCCTCGTCAGTGTCAACGTCATCAAGCATTTCAACCTCCACCAGGTAATCTGAAAGTTTATGCCAGCACACGAAATTAATTAATAAAGTCTTTTCTTAAAAGCTAAACCAACTGTTACAAGATAGCCCAAACATAGAATGCCCTGCATTCAAGGACACTGGCATTTTCATTAAGAACTTTATACTCTTAGAGACGATTTGACTGTGTATCTATCACAATTTCCTCTCAGCTACTCCAGTTCTGTGTCGTCATCGTCCCGTTCAACGTCTTCAAGTTATTCGACACCAACCACCACATCTTCCTCAAGGTACTCAAGCAATTTCATCTCTAAAATATATGAACAAATCCTTTTTAAACATTGTCGCCAATCAAAATCTTCTACTTATTTATTACATTAGCACACTGATCGAGTAATATAATGCTTTTTTAGTGTGTCCACGTCCAGCTCGGTCTCAACATCTTCGTCAGTGTCTGCATCATCCTCACTGTCCACATCATCGTCGGTGTCGACATCATCGTCACAATCGACCTCATCTAGCATTTCCACTTCCTCTACGTAATTGCAAACAATTTACACTAAGTTACAGAAAGCTTCTGTAATGAGATATGTTCAACTTTTAAACGTTTTTCGTGCTGTCATTCTGAAAGGATTCTATCTTCTCTTCCTTTAACTTTAGAAAAAAACACTCTACAAATCATCTTTACACAACACTAAACACATTTTTAAATAACTACAACCTTGTAGGGGACATTCATGATCTTCAATACTATGATAATCTATCGTTAAAAACTGTTCTCTCTTATGTCAGTGTCTCCACGTCTAGTTCAGTGTCGACATCATCGTCAGTGTCTACATCATCATCGGTCTCGACATCGTCGTCAGTGTCTACAACTTCGTCAGTATCAACATCATCCTCACAATCGACCTCATCTAGCCTTTCAAGTTCCTCTAGGTAATTGCAAACAAGTTACACTAACTTACAAAAAGCTATTATAATGCCATATGTTTCTAGACTGAGAATAGTAAAACGTATTAATTGCTGTCGTTTCTGAAAGGATTATATATTACTTTCATGTACAGTACCTATATGAAAACATACAATCCTTTTATTTGCACGCTTTCTTTGCAAGAGGGAAAGATTTACCTCAAGCTAACATTATAAAGCTATTGCCAAAAGCAAGTTCTCCACAAGGACATTAGTATTTTCATCAAGAACTGCATACTCTTAGAAAGACTTTGACTGTCTAATCCTGCCACAATTTCATTTCAGCTACTCCAGTTCTGTGTCATCATCCTCCGTTTCAAGCTCTTCAAGTTATTCGACACCAACAACCACAACTGTGTCCACTACATCTTCCTCAAGGTACTTAAGCAAACTGATCTCTAAAATATGTTTACTTATCAAACTTAATACTTTTCTCTCATTTAAGAAGCACAAAATACCCTTAAAACACTGTTGCCTATAAAAGAAAATCCTACTTCCTTATTACTTCAGCAGACCGAAAGATTAATATACATGTAATGCATTTGTAGTGTGTCCACGTCCAGCTCGGTGTCGACATCCTCGTCAGTGTCAACGTCATCAAGCATTTCAACCTCCACCAGGTAATTTGAAAGTTTATGCCAGCACACGAAATTAATTAATAAAGTCTTTTCTTAAAAGCTAAACCAACTGTTACAAGATAGCCCAAACATAGAATGCCCTGCATTCAAGGACACTGGCATTTTCATTAAGAACTTTATACTCTTAGAGACGATTTGACTGTGTATCTATCACAATTTCCTCTCAGCTACTCCAGTTCTGTTTCGTCATCGTCCCATTCAACGTCTTCAAGTTATTCGACACCAACCACCACATCTTCCTCAAGGTACTCAAGCAATTTCATCTCTAAAATATATGAACAAATCCTTTTTAAACACTGTCGCCAATCAAAATCTTCTACTTATTTATTACATTAGCACACTGATCGAGTAATATAATGCTTTTTTAGTGTGTCCACGTCCAGCTCGGTCTCAACATCTTCGTCAGTGTGTGCATCATCCTCACTGTCCACATCATCGTCGGTGTCGACATCATCGTAACAATCGACCTCATCTAGCATTTCCACTTCCTCTACGTAATTGCAAACAATTTACACTAAGTTACAGAAAGCTTCTGTAATGAGATATGTTCTACTTTTAAACGTTTTTAGTGCTGCCATTCTGAAAGGATTCTATCTTCTCTTCCTTTAACTTTAGAAAAAACACTCTACAAATCATCTTTACGCAACACTAAACACATTTTTAAATAACTACAACCTTGTAGGGGACATTCATGATCTTCAATACTATGATAACCTATCGTTTAAAACTGTTCTCTCTCATGTCAGTGTCTCCACGTCTAGTTCAGTGTCGACATCATCGTCAGTGTCTACATCATCATCGGTCTCGACATCGTCGTCAGTGTCTACAACTTCGTCAGTATCAACATCATCCTCACAATCGACCTCATCTAGCCTTTCAAGTTCCTCTAGGTAATTGCAAACAAGTTACACTAATTTACAGAAAGCTATTATAATGCCATATGTTTCTAGACTGAGAATAGTAAAACGTATTAATTGCTGTCGTTTCTGAAAGGATTATATATTACTTTCATGTACAGTACCTATATGAAAACATACAATACTTTTATTTGCACGCTTTCTTTGCAAGAGGGAAAGATTTACCTCAAGCTAACATTATAAAGCTATTGCCAAAAGCAAGTTCTCCACAAGGACATTAGTATTTTCATCAAGAACTGCATACTCTTAGAAAGACTTTGACTGTCTAATCCTGCCACAATTTCATTTCAGCTACTCCAGTTCTGTGTCATCATCCTCCGTTTCAAGCTCTTCAAGTTATTCGACACCAACAACCACAACTGTGTCCACTACATCTTCCTCAAGGTACTTAAGCAAACTGATCTCTAAAATATGTTTACTTATCAAACTTAATACTTTTCTCTCATTTAAGAAGCACAAAATACCCTTAAAACACTGTTGCCTATAAAAGAAAATCCTACTTCCTTATTACTTCAGCAGACCGAAAGATTAATATACATGTAATGCATTTGTAGTGTGTCCACGTCCAGCTCGGTGTCGACATCCTCGTCAGTGTCAACGTCATCAAGCATTTCAACCTCCACCAGGTAATTTGAAAGTTTATGCCAGCACACCAAATTAATTAATAAAGTCTTTTCTTAAAAGCTAAACCAACTGTTACAAGATAGCCCAAACATAGAATGCCCTGCATTCAAGGACACTGGCATTTTCATTAAGAACTTTATACTCTTAGAGACGATTTGACTGTGTATCTATCACAATTTCCTCTCAGCTACTCCAGTTCTGTGTCGTCATCGTCCCGTTCAACGTCTTCAAGTTATTCGACACCAACCACCACATCTTCCTCAAGGTACTCAAGCAATTTCATCTCTAAAATATATGAACAAATCCTTTTTAAACATTGTCGCCAATCAAAATCTTCTACTTATTTATTACATTAGCACACTGATCGAGTAATATAATGCTTTTTTAGTGTGTCCACGTCCAGCTCGGTCTCAACATCTTCGTCAGTGTCTGCATCATCCTCACTGTCCACATCATCGTCGGTGTCGACATCATCGTCACAATCGACCTCATCTAGCATTTCCACTTCCTCTACGTAATTGCAAACAATTTACACTAAGTTACAGAAAGCTTCTGTAATGAGATATGTTCAACTTTTAAACGTTTTTCGTGCTGTCATTCTGAAAGGATTCTATCTTCTCTTCCTTTAACTTTAGAAAAAACACTCTACAAATCATCTTTACACAACACTAAACACATTTTTAAATAACTACAACCTTGTAGGGGACATTCATGATCTTCAATACTATGATAATCTATCGTTAAAAACTGTTCTCTCTTATGTCAGTGTCTCCACGTCTAGTTCAGTGTCGACATCATCGTCAGTGTCTACATCATCATCGGTCTCGACATCGTCGTCAGTGTCTACAACTTCGTCAGTATCAACATCATCCTCACAATCGACCTCATCTAGCCTTTCAAGTTCCTCTAGGTAATTGCAAACAAGTTACACTAATTTACAGAAAGCTATTATAATGCCATATGTTTCTAGACTGAGAATAGTAAAACGTATTAATTGCTGTCGTTTCTGAAAGGATTATATATTACTTTCATGTACAGTACCTATATGAAAACATACAATCCTTTTATTTGCACGCTTTCTTTGCAAGAGGGAAAGATTTACCTCAAGCTAACATTATAAAGCTATTGCCAAAAGCAAGTTCTCCACAAGGATATTAGTATTTTCATCAAGAACTGCATACTCTTAGAAAGACTTTGACTGTCTAATCCTGCCACAATTTCATTTCAGCTACTCCAGTTCTGTGTCATCATCCTCCGTTTCAAGCTCTTCAAGTTATTCGACACCAACAACCACAACTGTGTCCACTACATCTTCCTCAAGGTACTTAAGCAAACTGATCTCTAAAATATGTTTACTTATCAAACTTAATACTTTTCTCTCATTTAAGAAGCACAAAATACCCTTAAAACACTGTTGCCTATAAAAGAAAATCCTACTTCCTTATTACTTCAGCAGACCGAAAGATTAATATACATGTAATGCATTTGTAGTGTGTCCACGTCCAGCTCGGTGTCGACATCCTCGTCAGTGTCAACGTCATCAAGCATTTCAACCTCCACCAGGTAATTTGAAAGTTTATGCCAGCACACCAAATTAATTAATAAAGTCTTTTCTTAAAAGCTAAACCAACTGTTACAAGATAGCCCAAACATAGAATGCCCTGCATTCAAGGACACTGGCATTTTCATTAAGAACTTTATACTCTTAGAGACGATTTGACTGTGTATCTATCACAATTTCCTCTCAGCTACTCCAGTTCTGTGTCGTCATCGTCCCGTTCAACGTCTTCAAGTTATTCGACACCAACCACCACATCTTCCTCAAGGTACTCAAGCAATTTCATCTCTAAAATATATGAACAAATCCTTTTTAAACATTGTCGCCAATCAAAATCTTCTACTTATTTATTACATTAGCACACTGATCGAGTAATATAATGCTTTTTTAGTGTGTCCACGTCCAGCTCGGTCTCAACATCTTCGTCAGTGTCTGCATCATCCTCACTGTCCACATCATCGTCGGTGTCGACATCATCGTCACAATCGACCTCATCTAGCATTTCCACTTCCTCTACGTAATTGCAAACAATTTACACTAAGTTACAGAAAGCTTCTGTAATGAGATATGTTCAACTTTTAAACGTTTTTCGTGCTGTCATTCTGAAAGGATTCTATCTTCTCTTCCTTTAACTTTAGAAAAAAACACTCTACAAATCATCTTTACACAACACTAAACACATTTTTAAATAACTACAACCTTGTAGGGGACATTCATGATCTTCAATACTATGATAATCTATCGTTAAAAACTGTTCTCTCTTATGTCAGTGTCTCCACGTCTAGTTCAGTGTCGACATCATCGTCAGTGTCTACATCATCATCGGTCTCGACATCGTCGTCAGTGTCTACAACTTCGTCAGTATCAACATCATCCTCACAATCGACCTCATCTAGCCTTTCAAGTTCCTCTAGGTAATTGCAAACAAGTTACACTAATTTACAGAAAGCTATTATAATGCCATATGTTTCTAGACTGAGAATAGTAAAACGTATTAATTGCTGTCGTTTCTGAAAGGATTATATATTACTTTCATGTACAGTACCTATATGAAAACATACAATCCTTTTATTTGCACGCTTTCTTTGCAAGAGGGAAAGATTTACCTCAAGCTAACATTATAAAGCTATTGCCAAAAGCAAGTTCTCCACAAGGATATTAGTATTTTCATCAAGAACTGCATACTCTTAGAAAGACTTTGACTGTCTAATCCTGCCACAATTTCATTTCAGCTACTCCAGTTCTGTGTCATCATCCTCCGTTTCAAGCTCTTCAAGTTATTCGACACCAACAACCACAACTGTGTCCACTACATCTTCCTCAAGGTACTTAAGCAAACTGATCTCTAAAATATGTTTACTTATCAAACTTAATACTTTTCTCTCATTTAAGAAGCACAAAATACCCTTAAAACACTGTTGCCTATAAAAGAAAATCCTACTTCCTTATTACTTCAGCAGACCGAAAGATTAATATACATGTAATGCATTTGTAGTGTGTCCACGTCCAGCTCGGTGTCGACATCCTCGTCAGTGTCAACGTCATCAAGCATTTCAACCTCCACCAGGTAATTTGAAAGTTTATGCCAGCACACCAAATTAATTAATAAAGTCTTTTCTTAAAAGCTAAACCAACTGTTACAAGATAGCCCAAACATAGAATGCCCTGCATTCAAGGACACTGGCATTTTCATTAAGAACTTTATACTCTTAGAGACGATTTGACTGTGTATCTATCACAATTTCCTCTCAGCTACTCCAGTTCTGTGTCGTCATCGTCCCGTTCAACGTCTTCAAGTTATTCGACACCAACCACCACATCTTCCTCAAGGTACTCAAGCAATTTCATCTCTAAAATATATGAACAAATCCTTTTTAAACATTGTCGCCAATCAAAATCTTCTACTTATTTATTACATTAGCACACTGATCGAGTAATATAATGCTTTTTTAGTGTGTCCACGTCCAGCTCGGTCTCAACATCTTCGTCAGTGTCTGCATCATCCTCACTGTCCACATCATCGTCGGTGTCGACATCATCGTCACAATCGACCTCATCTAGCATTTCCACTTCCTCTACGTAATTGCAAACAATTTACACTAAGTTACAGAAAGCTTCTGTAATGAGATATGTTCAACTTTTAAACGTTTTTCGTGCTGTCATTCTGAAAGGATTCTATCTTCTCTTCCTTTAACTTTAGAAAAAACACTCTACAAATCATCTTTACACAACACTAAACACATTTTTAAATAACTACAACCTTGTAGGGGACATTCATGATCTTCAATACTATGATAATCTATCGTTAAAAACTGTTCTCTCTTATGTCAGTGTCTCCACGTCTAGTTCAGTGTCGACATCATCGTCAGTGTCTACATCATCATCGGTCTCGACATCGTCGTCAGTGTCTACAACTTCGTCAGTATCAACATCATCCTCACAATCGACCTCATCTAGCCTTTCAAGTTCCTCTAGGTAATTGCAAACAAGTTACACTAATTTACAGAAAGCTATTATAATGCCATATGTTTCTAGACTGAGAATAGTAAAACGTATTAATTGCTGTCGTTTCTGAAAGGATTATATATTACTTTCATGTACAGTACCTATATGAAAACATACAATCCTTTTATTTGCACGCTTTCTTTGCAAGAGGGAAAGATTTACCTCAAGCTAACATTATAAAGCTATTGCCAAAAGCAAGTTCTCCACAAGGATATTAGTATTTTCATCAAGAACTGCATACTCTTAGAAAGACTTTGACTGTCTAATCCTGCCACAATTTCATTTCAGCTACTCCAGTTCTGTGTCATCATCCTCCGTTTCAAGCTCTTCAAGTTATTCGACACCAACAACCACAACTGTGTCCACTACATCTTCCTCAAGGTACTTAAGCAAACTGATCTCTAAAATATGTTTACTTATCAAACTTAATACTTTTCTCTCATTTAAGAAGCACAAAATACCCTTAAAACACTGTTGCCTATAAAAGAAAATCCTACTTCCTTATTACTTCAGCAGACCGAAAGATTAATATACATGTAATGCATTTGTAGTGTGTCCACGTCCAGCTCGGTGTCGACATCCTCGTCAGTGTCAACGTCATCAAGCATTTCAACCTCCACCAGGTAATTTGAAAGTTTATGCCAGCACACCAAATTAATTAATAAAGTCTTTTCTTAAAAGCTAAACCAACTGTTACAAGATAGCCCAAACATAGAATGCCCTGCATTCAAGGACACTGGCATTTTCATTAAGAACTTTATACTCTTAGAGACGATTTGACTGTGTATCTATCACAATTTCCTCTCAGCTACTCCAGTTCTGTGTCGTCATCGTCCCGTTCAACGTCTTCAAGTTATTCGACACCAACCACCACATCTTCCTCAAGGTACTCAAGCAATTTCATCTCTAAAATATATGAACAAATCCTTTTTAAACATTGTCGCCAATCAAAATCTTCTACTTATTTATTACATTAGCACACTGATCGAGTAATATAATGCTTTTTTAGTGTGTCCACGTCCAGCTCGGTCTCAACATCTTCGTCAGTGTCTGCATCATCCTCACTGTCCACATCATCGTCGGTGTCGACATCATCGTCACAATCGACCTCATCTAGCATTTCCACTTCCTCTACGTAATTGCAAACAATTTACACTAAGTTACAGAAAGCTTCTGTAATGAGATATGTTCAACTTTTAAACGTTTTTCGTGCTGTCATTCTGAAAGGATTCTATCTTCTCTTCCTTTAACTTTAGAAAAAACACTCTACAAATCATCTTTACACAACACTAAACACATTTTTAAATAACTACAACCTTGTAGGGGACATTCATGATCTTCAATACTATGATAATCTATCGTTAAAAACTGTTCTCTCTTATGTCAGTGTCTCCACGTCTAGTTCAGTGTCGACATCATCGTCAGTGTCTACATCATCATCGGTCTCGACATCGTCGTCAGTGTCTACAACTTCGTCAGTATCAACATCATCCTCACAATCGACCTCATCTAGCCTTTCAAGTTCCTCTAGGTAATTGCAAACAAGTTACACTAACTTACAAAAAGCTATTATAATGCCATATGTTTCTAGACTGAGAATAGTAAAACGTATTAATTGCTGTCGTTTCTGAAAGGATTATATATTACTTTCATGTACAGTACCTATATGAAAACATACAATCCTTTTATTTGCACGCTTTCTTTGCAAGAGGGAAAGATTTACCTCAAGCTAACATTATAAAGCTATTGCCAAAAGCAAGTTCTCCACAAGGACATTAGTATTTTCATCAAGAACTGCATACTCTTAGAAAGACTTTGACTGTCTAATCCTGCCACAATTTCATTTCAGCTACTCCAGTTCTGTGTCATCATCCTCCGTTTCAAGCTCTTCAAGTTATTCGACACCAACAACCACAACTGTGTCCACTACATCTTCCTCAAGGTACTTAAGCAAACTGATCTCTAAAATATGTTTACTTATCAAACTTAATACTTTTCTCTCATTTAATAAGCACAAAATACCCTTAAAACACTGTTGCCTATAAAAGAAAATCCTACTTCCTTATTACTTCAGCAGACCGAAAGATTAATATACATGTAATGCTTTTGTAGTGTGTCCACGTCCAGCTCGGTGTCGACATCCTCGTCAGTGTCAACGTCATCAAGCATTTCAACCTCCACCAGGTAATTTGAAAGTTTATGCCAGCACACGAAATTAATTAATAAAGTCTTTTCTTAAAAGCTAAACCAACTGTTACAAGATAGCCCAAACATAGAATGCCCTGCATTCAAGGACACTGGCATTTTCATTAAGAACTTTATACTCTTAGAGACGATTTGACTGTGTATCTATCACAATTTCCTCTCAGCTACTCCAGTTCTGTTTCGTCATCGTCCCGTTCAACGTCTTCAAGTTATTCGACACCAACCACCACATCTTCCTCAAGGTACTCAAGCAATTTCATCTCTAAAATATATGAACAAATCCTTTTTAAACACTGTCGCCAATCAAAATCTTCTACTTATTTATTACATTAGCACACTGATCGAGTAATATAATGCTTTTTTAGTGTGTCCACGTCCAGCTCGGTCTCAACATCTTCGTCAGTGTGTGCATCATCCTCACTGTCCACATCATCGTCGGTGTCGACATCATCGTAACAATCGACCTCATCTAGCATTTCCACTTCCTCTACGTAATTGCAAACAATTTACACTAAGTTACAGAAAGCTTCTGTAATGAGATATGTTCTACTTTTAAACGTTTTTAGTGCTGCCATTCTGAAAGGATTCTATCTTCTCTTCCTTTAACTTTAGAAAAAACACTCTACAAATCATCTTTACGCAACACTAAACACATTTTTAAATAACTACAACCTTGTAGGGGACATTCATGATCTTCAATACTATGATAACCTATCGTTTAAAACTGTTCTCTCTCATGTCAGTGTCTCCACGTCTAGTTCAGTGTCGACATCATCGTCAGTGTCTACATCATCATCGATCTCGACATCGTCGTCAGTGTCTACAACTTCGTCAGTATCAACATCATCCTCACAATCGACCTCATCTAGCCTTTCAAGTTCCTCTAGGTAATTGCAAACAAGTTACACTAATTTACAGAAAGCTATTATAATGCCATATGTTTCTAGACTGAGAATAGTAAAACGTATTAATTGCTGTCGTTTCTGAAAGGATTATATATTACTTTCATGTACAGTACCTATATGAAAACATACAATCCTTTTATTTGCACGCTTTCTTTGCAAGAGGGAAAGATTTACCTCAAGCTAACATTATAAAGCTATTGCCAAAAGCAAGTTCTCCACAAGGACATTAGTATTTTCATCAAGAACTGCATACTCTTAGAAAGACTTTGACTGTCTAATCCTGCCACAATTTCATTTCAGCTACTCCAGTTCTGTGTCATCATCCTCCGTTTCAAGCTCTTCAAGTTATTCGACACCAACAACCACAACTGTGTCCACTACATCTTCCTCAAGGTACTTAAGCAAACTGATCTCTAAAATATGTTTACTTATCAAACTTAATACTTTTCTCTCATTTAAGAAGCACAAAATACCCTTAAAACACTGTTGCCTATAAAAGAAAATCCTACTTCCTTATTACTTCAGCAGACCGAAAGATTAATATACATGTAATGCATTTGTAGTGTGTCCACGTCCAGCTCGGTGTCGACATCCTCGTCAGTGTCAACGTCATCAAGCATTTCAACCTCCACCAGGTAATTTGAAAGTTTATGCCAGCACACCAAATTAATTAATAAAGTCTTTTCTTAAAAGCTAAACCAACTGTTACAAGATAGCCCAAACATAGAATGCCCTGCATTCAAGGACACTGGCATTTTCATTAAGAACTTTATACTCTTAGAGACGATTTGACTGTGTATCTATCACAATTTCCTCTCAGCTACTCCAGTTCTGTGTCGTCATCGTCCCGTTCAACGTCTTCAAGTTATTCGACACCAACCACCACATCTTCCTCAAGGTACTCAAGCAATTTCATCTCTAAAATATATGAACAAATCCTTTTTAAACATTGTCGCCAATCAAAATCTTCTACTTATTTATTACATTAGCACACTGATCGAGTAATATAATGCTTTTTTAGTGTGTCCACGTCCAGCTCGGTCTCAACATCTTCGTCAGTGTCTGCATCATCCTCACTGTCCACATCATCGTCGGTGTCGACATCATCGTCACAATCGACCTCATCTAGCATTTCCACTTCCTCTACGTAATTGCAAACAATTTACACTAAGTTACAGAAAGCTTCTGTAATGAGATATGTTCTAGTTTTAAACGTTTTTAGTGCTGCCAGTCTGAAAGGATTCTATCTTCTCTTCCTTTAACTTTAGAAAAAACACTCTACAAATCATCTTTACACAACACTAAACACATTTTTAAATAACTACAACCTTGTAGGGGACATTCATGATCTTCAATTCTATGATAATCTATCGTTAAAAACTGTTCTCTCTCATGTCAGTGTCTCCACGTCTAGTTCAGTGTCGACATCATCGTCAGTGTCTACATCATCATCGGTCTCGACATCGTCGTCAGTGTCTACAACTTCGTCAGTATCAACATCATCCTCACAATCGACCTCATCTAGCCTTTCAAGTTCCTCTAGGTAATTGCAAACAAGTTACACTAATTTACAGAAAGCTATTATAATGCCATATGTTTCTAGACTGAGAATAGTAAAACGTATTAATTGCTGTCGTTTCTGAAAGGATTATATATT
Source organism: Montipora capitata (assembly GCA_949126865.1). Taxonomy (NCBI): domain Eukaryota; kingdom Metazoa; phylum Cnidaria; class Anthozoa; order Scleractinia; family Acroporidae; genus Montipora; species Montipora capitata. Next base: position 30,281,174 of record OX421458.1, on the reverse strand, counting down.
ACTTTCATGTACAGTACCTATATGAAAACATACAATCCTTTTATTTGCACGCTTTCTTTGCAAGAGGGAAAGATTTACCTCAAGCTAACATTATAAAGCTATTGCCAAAAGCAAGTTCTCCACAAGGACATTAGTATTTTCATCAAGAACTGCATACTCTTAGAAAGACTTTGACTGTCTAATCCTGCCACAATTTCATTTCAGCTACTCCAGTTCTGTGTCATCATCCTCCGTTTCAAGCTCTTCAAGTTATTCGACACCAACAACCACAACTGTGTCCACTACATCTTCCTCAAGGTACTTAAGCAAACTGATCTCTAAAATATGTTTACTTATCAAACTTAATACTTTTCTCTCATTTAAGAAGCACAAAATACCCTTAAAACACTGTTGCCTATAAAAGAAAATCCTACTTCCTTATTACTTCAGCAGACCGAAAGATTAATATACATGTAATGCATTTGTAGTGTGTCCACGTCCAGCTCGGTGTCGACATCCTCGTCAGTGTCAACGTCATCAAGCATTTCAACCTCCACCAGGTAATTTGAAAGTTTATGCCAGCACACGAAATTAATTAATAAAGTCTTTTCTTAAAAGCTAAACCAACTGTTACAAGATAGCCCAAACATAGAATGCCCTGCATTCAAGGACACTGGCATTTTCATTAAGAAATTGATACTCTTAGAGACGATTTGACTGTGTATCTATCACAATTTCCTCTCAGCTACTCCAGTTCTGTGTCGTCATCGTCCCGTTCAACGTCTTCAAGTTATTCGACACCAACCACCACATCTTCCTCAAGGTACTCAAGCAATTTCATCTCTAAAATATATGAACAAATCCTTTTTAAACATTGTCGCCAATCAAAATCTTCTACTTATTTATTACATTAGCACACTGATCGAGTAATATAATGCTTTTTTAGTGTGTCCACGTCCAGCTCGGTCTCAACATCTTCGTCAGTGTCTGCATCATCCTCACTGTCCACATCATCGTCGGTGTCGACATCATCGTCACAATCGACCTCATCTAGCATTTCCACTTCCTTTACGTAATTGCAAACAATTTACACTAAGTTACAGAAAGCTTCTGTAATGAGATATGTTCTAGTTTTAAACGTTTTTAGTGCTGCCATTCTGAAAGGATTCTATCTTCTCTTCCTTTAACTTTAGAAAAAACACTCTACAAATCATCTTTACACAACACTAAACACATTTTTAAATAACTACAACCTTGTAGGGGACATTCATGATCTTCAATACTATGATAACCTATCGTTAAAAACTGTTCTCTCTCATGTCAGTGTCTCCACGTCTAGTTCAGTGTCGACATCATCGTCAGTGTCTACATCATCATCGGTCTCGACATCGTCGTCAGTGTCTACAACTTCGTCAGTATCAACATCATCCTCACAATCGACCTCATCTAGCCTTTCAAGTTCCTCTAGGTAATTGCAAACAAGTTACACTAATTTACAGAAAGCTATTATAATGCCATATGTTTCTAGACTGAGAATAGTAAAACGTATTAATTGCTGTCGTTTCTGAAAGGATTATATATTACTTTCATGTACAGTACCTATATGAAAACATACAATCCTTTTATTTGCACGCTTTCTTTGCAAGAGGGAAAGATTTACCTCAAGCTAACATTATAAAGCTATTGCCAAAAGCAAGTTCTCCACAAGGACATTAGTATTTTCATCAAGAACTGCATACTCTTAGAAAGACTTTGACTGTCTAATCCTGCCACAATTTCATTTCAGCTACTCCAGTTCTGTGTCATCATCCTCCGTTTCAAGCTCTTCAAGTTATTCGACACCAACAACCACAACTGTGTCCACTACATCTTCCTCAAGGTACTTAAGCAAACTGATCTCTAAAATATGTTTACTTATCAAACTTAATACTTTTCTCTCATTTAAGAAGCACAAAATACCCTTAAAACACTGTTGCCTATAAAAGAAAATCCTACTTCCTTATTACTTCAGCAGACCGAAAGATTAATATACATGTAATGCATTTGTAGTGTGTCCACGTCCAGCTCGGTGTCGACATCCTCGTCAGTGTCAACGTCATCAAGCATTTCAACCTCCACCAGGTAATTTGAAAGTTTATGCCAGCACACGAAATTAATTAATAAAGTCTTTTCTTAAAAGCTAAACCAACTGTTACAAGATAGCCCAAACATAGAATGCCCTGCATTCAAGGACACTGGCATTTTCATTAAGAACTTTATACTCTTAGAGACGATTTGACTGTGTATCTATCACAATTTCCTCTCAGCTACTCCAGTTCTGTGTCGTCATCGTCCCGTTCAACGTCTTCAAGTTATTCGACACCAACCACCACATCTTCCTCAAGGTACTCAAGCAATTTCATCTCTAAAATATATGAACAAATCCTTTTTAAACATTGTCGCCAATCAAAATCTTCTACTTATTTATTACATTAGCACACTGATCGAGTAATATAATGCTTTTTTAGTGTGTCCACGTCCAGCTCGGTCTCAACATCTTCGTCAGTGTCTGCATCATCCTCACTGTCCACATCATCGTCGGTGTCGACATCATCGTCACAATCGACCTCATCTAGCATTTCCACTTCCTCTACGTAATTGCAAACAATTTACACTAGGTTACAGAAAGCTTCTGTAATGAGATATGTTCTAGTTTTAAACGTTTTTAGTGCTGCCATTCTGAAAGGATTCTATCTTCTCTTCCTTTAACTTTAGAAAAAACACTCTACAAATCATCTTTACACAACACTAAACACATTTTTAAATAACTACAACCTTGTAGGGGACATTCATGATCTTCAATACTATGATAACCTATCGTTAAAAACTGTTCTCTCTCATGTCAGTGTCTCCACGTCTAGTTCAGTGTCGACATCATCGTCAGTGTCTACATCATCATCGGTCTCGACATCGTCGTCAGTGTCTACAACTTCGTCAGTATCAACATCATCCTCACAATCGACCTCATCTAGCCTTTCAAGTTCCTCTAGGTAATTGCAAACAAGTTACACTAATTTACAGAAAGCTATTATAATGCCATATGTTTCTAGACTGAGAATAGTAAAACGTATTAATTGCTGTCGTTTCTGAAAGGATTATATATTACTTTCATGTACAGTACCTATATGAAAACATACAATCCTTTTATTTGCACGCTTTCTTTGCAAGAGGGAAAGATTTACCTCAAGCTAACATTATAAAGCTATTGCCAAAAGCAAGTTCTCCACAAGGACATTAGTATTTTCATCAAGAACTGCATACTCTTAGAAAGACTTTGACTGTCTAATCCTGCCACAATTTCATTTCAGCTACTCCAGTTCTGTGTCATCATCCTCCGTTTCAAGCTCTTCAAGTTATTCGACACCAACAACCACAACTGTGTCCACTACATCTTCCTCAAGGTACTTAAGCAAACTGATCTCTAAAATATGTTTACTTATCAAACTTAATACTTTTCTCTCATTTAAGAAGCACAAAATACCCTTAAAACACTGTTGCCTATAAAAGAAAATCCTACTTCCTTATTACTTCAGCAGACCGAAAGATTAATATACATGTAATGCATTTGTAGTGTGTCCACGTCCAGCTCGGTGTCGACATCCTCGTCAGTGTCAACGTCATCAAGCATTTCAACCTCCACCAGGTAATTTGAAAGTTTATGCCAGCACACCAAATTAATTAATAAAGTCTTTTCTTAAAAGCTAAACCAACTGTTACAAGATAGCCCAAACATAGAATGCCCTGCATTCAAGGACACTGGCATTTTCATTAAGAACTTTATACTCTTAGAGACGATTTGACTGTGTATCTATCACAATTTCCTCTCAGCTACTCCAGTTCTGTGTCGTCATCGTCCCGTTCAACGTCTTCAAGTTATTCGACACCAACCACCACATCTTCCTCAAGGTACTCAAGCAATTTCATCTCTAAAATATATGAACAAATCCTTTTTAAACATTGTCGCCAATCAAAATCTTCTACTTATTTATTACATTAGCACACTGATCGAGTAATATAATGCTTTTTTAGTGTGTCCACGTCCAGCTCGGTCTCAACATCTTCGTCAGTGTCTGCATCATCCTCACTGTCCACATCATCGTCGGTGTCGACATCATCGTCACAATCGACCTCATCTAGCATTTCCACTTCCTCTACGTAATTGCAAACAATTTACACTAAGTTACAGAAAGCTTCTGTAATGAGATATGTTCTAGTTTTAAACGTTTTTAGTGCTGCCATTCTGAAAGGATTCTATCTTCTCTTCCTTTAACTTTAGAAAAAACACTCTACAAATCATCTTTACACAACACTAAACACATTTTTAAATAACTACAACCTTGTAGGGGACATTCATGATCTTCAATACTATGATAACCTATCGTTAAAAACTGTTCTCTCTCATGTCAGTGTCTCCACGTCTAGTTCAGTGTCGACATCATCGTCAGTGTCTACATCATCATCGGTCTCGACATCGTCGTCAGTGTCTACAACTTCGTCAGTATCAACATCATCCTCACAATCGACCTCATCTAGCCTTTCAAGTTCCTCTAGGTAATTGCAAACAAGTTACACTAATTTACAGAAAGCTATTATAATGCCATATGTTTCTAGACTGAGAATAGTAAAACGTATTAATTGCTGTCGTTTCTGAAAGGATTATATATTACTTTCATGTACAGTACCTATATGAAAACATACAATCCTTTTATTTGCACGCTTTCTTTGCAAGAGGGAAAGATTTACCTCAAGCTAACATTATAAAGCTATTGCCAAAAGCAAGTTCTCCACAAGGACATTAGTATTTTCATCAAGAACTGCATACTCTTAGAAAGACTTTGACTGTCTAATCCTGCCACAATTTCATTTCAGCTACTCCAGTTCTGTGTCATCATCCTCCGTTTCAAGCTCTTCAAGTTATTCGACACCAACAACCACAACTGTGTCCACTACATCTTCCTCAAGGTACTTAAGCAAACTGATCTCTAAAATATGTTTACTTATCAAACTTAATACTTTTCTCTCATTTAAGAAGCACAAAATACCCTTAAAACACTGTTGCCTATAAAAGAAAATCCTACTTCCTTATTACTTCAGCAGACCGAAAGATTAATATACATGTAATGCATTTGTAGTGTGTCCACGTCCAGCTCGGTGTCGACATCCTCGTCAGTGTCAACGTCATCAAGCATTTCAACCTCCACCAGGTAATTTGAAAGTTTATGCCAGCACACGAAATTAATTAATAAAGTCTTTTCTTAAAAGCTAAACCAACTGTTACAAGATAGCCCAAACATAGAATGCCCTGCATTCAAGGACACTGGCATTTTCATTAAGAAATTGATACTCTTAGAGACGATTTGACTGTGTATCTATCACAATTTCCTCTCAGCTACTCCAGTTCTGTGTCGTCATCGTCCCGTTCAACGTCTTCAAGTTATTCGACACCAACCACCACATCTTCCTCAAGGTACTCAAGCAATTTCATCTCTAAAATATATGAACAAATCCTTTTTAAACATTGTCGCCAATCAAAATCTTCTACTTATTTATTACATTAGCACACTGATCGAGTAATATAATGCTTTTTTAGTGTGTCCACGTCCAGCTCGGTCTCAACATCTTCGTCAGTGTCTGCATCATCCTCACTGTCCACATCATCGTCGGTGTCGACATCATCGTCACAATCGACCTCATCTAGCATTTCCACTTCCTTTACGTAATTGCAAACAATTTACACTAAGTTACAGAAAGCTTCTGTAATGAGATATGTTCTAGTTTTAAACGTTTTTAGTGCTGCCATTCTGAAAGGATTCTATCTTCTCTTCCTTTAACTTTAGAAAAAACACTCTACAAATCATCTTTACACAACACTAAACACATTTTTAAATAACTACAACCTTGTAGGGGACATTCATGATCTTCAATACTATGATAACCTATCGTTAAAAACTGTTCTCTCTCATGTCAGTGTCTCCACGTCTAGTTCAGTGTCGACATCATCGTCAGTGTCTACATCATCATCGGTCTCGACATCGTCGTCAGTGTCTACAACTTCGTCAGTATCAACATCATCCTCACAATCGACCTCATCTAGCCTTTCAAGTTCCTCTAGGTAATTGCAAACAAGTTACACTAATTTACAGAAAGCTATTATAATGCCATATGTTTCTAGACTGAGAATAGTAAAACGTATTAATTGCTGTCGTTTCTGAAAGGATTATATATTACTTTCATGTACAGTACCTATATGAAAACATACAATCCTTTTATTTGCACGCTTTCTTTGCAAGAGGGAAAGATTTACCTCAAGCTAACATTATAAAGCTATTGCCAAAAGCAAGTTCTCCACAAGGACATTAGTATTTTCATCAAGAACTGCATACTCTTAGAAAGACTTTGACTGTCTAATCCTGCCACAATTTCATTTCAGCTACTCCAGTTCTGTGTCATCATCCTCCGTTTCAAGCTCTTCAAGTTATTCGACACCAACAACCACAACTGTGTCCACTACATCTTCCTCAAGGTACTTAAGCAAACTGATCTCTAAAATATGTTTACTTATCAAACTTAATACTTTTCTCTCATTTAAGAAGCACAAAATACCCTTAAAACACTGTTGCCTATAAAAGAAAATCCTACTTCCTTATTACTTCAGCAGACCGAAAGATTAATATACATGTAATGCATTTGTAGTGTGTCCACGTCCAGCTCGGTGTCGACATCCTCGTCAGTGTCAACGTCATCAAGCATTTCAACCTCCACCAGGTAATTTGAAAGTTTATGCCAGCACACGAAATTAATTAATAAAGTCTTTTCTTAAAAGCTAAACCAACTGTTACAAGATAGCCCAAACATAGAATGCCCTGCATTCAAGGACACTGGCATTTTCATTAAGAACTTTATACTCTTAGAGACGATTTGACTGTGTATCTATCACAATTTCCTCTCAGCTACTCCAGTTCTGTGTCGTCATCGTCCCGTTCAACGTCTTCAAGTTATTCGACACCAACCACCACATCTTCCTCAAGGTACTCAAGCAATTTCATCTCTAAAATATATGAACAAATCCTTTTTAAACATTGTCGCCAATCAAAATCTTCTACTTATTTATTACATTAGCACACTGATCGAGTAATATAATGCTTTTTTAGTGTGTCCACGTCCAGCTCGGTCTCAACATCTTCGTCAGTGTCTGCATCATCCTCACTGTCCACATCATCGTCGGTGTCGACATCATCGTCACAATCGACCTCATCTAGCATTTCCACTTCCTCTACGTAATTGCAAACAATTTACACTAGGTTACAGAAAGCTTCTGTAATGAGATATGTTCTAGTTTTAAACGTTTTTAGTGCTGCCATTCTGAAAGGATTCTATCTTCTCTTCCTTTAACTTTAGAAAAAACACTCTACAAATCATCTTTACACAACACTAAACACATTTTTAAATAACTACAACCTTGTAGGGGACATTCATGATCTTCAATACTATGATAACCTATCGTTAAAAACTGTTCTCTCTCATGTCAGTGTCTCCACGTCTAGTTCAGTGTCGACATCATCGTCAGTGTCTACATCATCATCGGTCTCGACATCGTCGTCAGTGTCTACAACTTCGTCAGTATCAACATCATCCTCACAATCGACCTCATCTAGCCTTTCAAGTTCCTCTAGGTAATTGCAAACAAGTTACACTAATTTACAGAAAGCTATTATAATGCCATATGTTTCTAGACTGAGAATAGTAAAACGTATTAATTGCTGTCGTTTCTGAAAGGATTATATATTACTTTCATGTACAGTACCTATATGAAAACATACAATCCTTTTATTTGCACGCTTTCTTTGCAAGAGGGAAAGATTTACCTCAAGCTAACATTATAAAGCTATTGCCAAAAGCAAGTTCTCCACAAGGACATTAGTATTTTCATCAAGAACTGCATACTCTTAGAAAGACTTTGACTGTCTAATCCTGCCACAATTTCATTTCAGCTACTCCAGTTCTGTGTCATCATCCTCCGTTTCAAGCTCTTCAAGTTATTCGACACCAACAACCACAACTGTGTCCACTACATCTTCCTCAAGGTACTTAAGCAAACTGATCTCTAAAATATGTTTACTTATCAAACTTAATACTTTTCTCTCATTTAAGAAGCACAAAATACCCTTAAAACACTGTTGCCTATAAAAGAAAATCCTACTTCCTTATTACTTCAGCAGACCGAAAGATTAATATACATGTAATGCATTTGTAGTGTGTCCACGTCCAGCTCGGTGTCGACATCCTCGTCAGTGTCAACGTCATCAAGCATTTCAACCTCCACCAGGTAATTTGAAAGTTTATGCCAGCACACCAAATTAATTAATAAAGTCTTTTCTTAAAAGCTAAACCAACTGTTACAAGATAGCCCAAACATAGAATGCCCTGCATTCAAGGACACTGGCATTTTCATTAAGAACTTTATACTCTTAGAGACGATTTGACTGTGTATCTATCACAATTTCCTCTCAGCTACTCCAGTTCTGTGTCGTCATCGTCCCGTTCAACGTCTTCAAGTTATTCGACACCAACCACCACATCTTCCTCAAGGTACTCAAGCAATTTCATCTCTAAAATATATGAACAAATCCTTTTTAAACATTGTCGCCAATCAAAATCTTCTACTTATTTATTACATTAGCACACTGATCGAGTAATATAATGCTTTTTTAGTGTGTCCACGTCCAGCTCGGTCTCAACATCTTCGTCAGTGTCTGCATCATCCTCACTGTCCACATCATCGTCGGTGTCGACATCATCGTCACAATCGACCTCATCTAGCATTTCCACTTCCTCTACGTAATTGCAAACAATTTACACTAAGTTACAGAAAGCTTCTGTAATGAGATATGTTCTAGTTTTAAACGTTTTTAGTGCTGCCATTCTGAAAGGATTCTATCTTCTCTTCCTTTAACTTTAGAAAAAACACTCTACAAATCATCTTTACACAACACTAAACACATTTTTAAATAACTACAACCTTGTAGGGGACATTCATGATCTTCAATACTATGATAACCTATCGTTAAAAACTGTTCTCTCTCATGTCAGTGTCTCCACGTCTAGTTCAGTGTCGACATCATCGTCAGTGTCTACATCATCATCGGTCTCGACATCGTCGTCAGTGTCTACAACTTCGTCAGTATCAACATCATCCTCACAATCGACCTCATCTAGCCTTTCAAGTTCCTCTAGGTAATTGCAAACAAGTTACACTAATTTACAGAAAGCTATTATAATGCCATATGTTTCTAGACTGAGAATAGTAAAACGTATTAATTGCTGTCGTTTCTGAAAGGATTATATATTACTTTCATGTACAGTACCTATATGAAAACATACAATCCTTTTATTTGCACGCTTTCTTTGCAAGAGGGAAAGATTTACCTCAAGCTAACATTATAAAGCTATTGCCAAAAGCAAGTTCTCCACAAGGACATTAGTATTTTCATCAAGAACTGCATACTCTTAGAAAGACTTTGACTGTCTAATCCTGCCACAATTTCATTTCAGCTACTCCAGTTCTGTGTCATCATCCTCCGTTTCAAGCTCTTCAAGTTATTCGACACCAACAACCACAACTGTGTCCACTACATCTTCCTCAAGGTACTTAAGCAAACTGATCTCTAAAATATGTTTACTTATCAAACTTAATACTTTTCTCTCATTTAAGAAGCACAAAATACCCTTAAAACACTGTTGCCTATAAAAGAAAATCCTACTTCCTTATTACTTCAGCAGACCGAAAGATTAATATACATGTAATGCATTTGTAGTGTGTCCACGTCCAGCTCGGTGTCGACATCCTCGTCAGTGTCAACGTCATCAAGCATTTCAACCTCCACCAGGTAATTTGAAAGTTTATGCCAGCACACGAAATTAATTAATAAAGTCTTTTCTTAAAAGCTAAACCAACTGTTACAAGATAGCCCAAACATAGAATGCCCTGCATTCAAGGACACTGGCATTTTCATTAAGAACTTGATACTCTTAGAGACGATTTGACTGTGTATCTATCACAATTTCCTCTCAGCTACTCCAGTTCTGTGTCGTCATCGTCCCGTTCAACGTCTTCAAGTTATTCGACACCAACCACCACATCTTCCTCAAGGTACTCAAGCAATTTCATCTCTAAAATATATGAACAAATCCTTTTTAAACATTGTCGCCAATCAAAATCTTCTACTTATTTATTACATTAGCACACTGATCGAGTAATATAATGCTTTTTTAGTGTGTCCACGTCCAGCTCGGTCTCAACATCTTCGTCAGTGTCTGCATCATCCTCACTGTCCACATCATCGTCGGTGTCGACATCATCGTCACAATCGACCTCATCTAGCATTTCCACTTCCTCTACGTAATTGCAAACAATTTACACTGAGTTACAGAAAGCTTCTGTAATGAGATATGTTCTAGTTTTAAACGTTTTTAGTGCTGCCATTCTGAAAGGATTCTATCTTCTCTTCCTTTAACTTTAGAAAAAACACTCTACAAATCATCTTTACACAACACTAAACACATTTTTAAATAACTACAACCTTGTAGGGGACATTCATGATCTTCAATACTATGATAACCTATCGTTAAAAACTGTTCTCTCTCATGTCAGTGTCTCCACGTCTAGTTCAGTGTCGACATCATCGTCAGTGTCTACATCATCATCGGTCTCGACATCGTCGTCAGTGTCTACAACTTCGTCAGTATCAACATCATCCTCACAATCGACCTCATCTAGCCTTTCAAGTTCCTCTAGGTAATTGCAAACAAGTTACACTAATTTACAGAAAGCTATTATAATGCCATATGTTTCTAGACTGAGAATAGTAAAACGTATTAATTGCTGTCGTTTCTGAAAGGATTATATATTACTTTCATGTACAGTACCTATATGAAAACATACAATCCTTTTATTTGCACGCTTTCTTTGCAAGAGGGAAAGATTTACCTCAAGCTAACATTATAAAGCTATTGCCAAAAGCAAGTTCTCCACAAGGACATTAGTATTTTCATCAAGAACTGCATACTCTTAGAAAGACTTTGACTGTCTAATCCTGCCACAATTTCATTTCAGCTACTCCAGTTCTGTGTCATCATCCTCCGTTTCAAGCTCTTCAAGTTATTCGACACCAACAACCACAACTGTGTCCACTACATCTTCCTCAAGGTACTTAAGCAAACTGATCTCTAAAATATGTTTACTTATCAAACTTAATACTTTTCTCTCATTTAAGAAGCACAAAATACCCTTAAAACACTGTTGCCTATAAAAGAAAATCCTACTTCCTTATTACTTCAGCAGACCGAAAGATTAATATACATGTAATGCATTTGTAGTGTGTCCACGTCCAGCTCGGTGTCGACATCCTCGTCAGTGTCAACGTCATCAAGCATTTCAACCTCCACCAGGTAATTTGAAAGTTTATGCCAGCACACCAAATTAATTAATAAAGTCTTTTCTTAAAAGCTAAACCAACTGTTACAAGATAGCCCAAACATAGAATGCCCTGCATTCAAGGACACTGGCATTTTCATTAAGAACTTGATACTCTTAGAGACGATTTGACTGTGTATCTATCACAATTTCCTCTCAGCTACTCCAGTTCTGTGTCGTCATCGTCCCGTTCAACGTCTTCAAGTTATTCGACACCAACCACCACATCTTCCTCAAGGTACTCAAGCAATTTCATCTCTAAAATATATGAACAAATCCTTTTTAAACATTGTCGCCAATCAAAATCTTCTACTTATTTATTACATTAGCACACTGATCGAGTAATATAATGCTTTTTTAGTGTGTCCACGTCCAGCTCGGTCTCAACATCTTCGTCAGTGTCTGCATCATCCTCACTGTCCACATCATCGTCGGTGTCGACATCATCGTCACAATCGACCTCATCTAGCATTTCCACTTCCTCTACGTAATTGCAAACAATTTACACTAAGTTACAGAAAGCTTCTGTAATGAGATATGTTCTACTTTTAAACGTTTTTAGTGCTGCCATTCTGAAAGGATTCTATCTTCTCTTCCTTTAACTTTAGAAAAAACACTCTACAAATCATCTTTACACAACACTAAACACATTTTTAAATAACTACAACCTTGTAGGGGACATTCATGATCTTCAATACTATGATAACCTATCGTTAAAAACTGTTCTCTCTCATGTCAGTGTCTCCACGTCTAGTTCAGTGTCGACATCATCGTCAGTGTCTACATCATCATCGGTCTCGACATCGTCGTCAGTGTCTACAACTTCGTCAGTATCAACATCATCCTCACAATCGACCTCATCTAGCCTTTCAAGTTCCTCTAGGTAATTGCAAACAAGTTACACTAATTTACAGAAAGCTATTATAATGCCATATGTTTCTAGACTGAGAATAGTAAAACGTATTAATTGCTGTCGTTTCTGAAAGGATTATATATTACTTTCATGTACAGTACCTATATGAAAACATACAATCCTTTTATTTGCACGCTTTCTTTGCAAGAGGGAAAGATTTACCTCAAGCTAACATTATAAAGCTATTGCCAAAAGCAAGTTCTCCACAAGGACATTAGTATTTTCATCAAGAACTGCATACTCTTAGAAAGACTTTGACTGTCTAATCCTGCCACAATTTCATTTCAGCTACTCCAGTTCTGTGTCATCATCCTCCGTTTCAAGCTCTTCAAGTTATTCGACACCAACAACCACAACTGTGTCCACTACATCTTCCTCAAGGTACTTAAGCAAACTGATCTCTAAAATATGTTTACTTATCAAACTTAATACTTTTCTCTCATTTAAGAAGCACAAAATACCCTTAAAACACTGTTGCCTATAAAAGAAAATCCTACTTCCTTATTACTTCAGCAGACCGAAAGATTAATATACATGTAATGCATTTGTAGTGTGTCCACGTCCAGCTCGGTGTCGACATCCTCGTCAGTGTCAACGTCATCAAGCATTTCAACCTCCACCAGGTAATTTGAAAGTTTATGCCAGCACACCAAATTAATTAATAAAGTCTTTTCTTAAAAGCTAAACCAACTGTTACAAGATAGCCCAAACATAGAATGCCCTGCATTCAAGGACACTGGCATTTTCATTAAGAACTTTATACTCTTAGAGACGATTTGACTGTGTATCTATCACAATTTCCTCTCAGCTACTCCAGTTCTGTGTCGTCATCGTCCCGTTCAACGTCTTCAAGTTATTCGACACCAACCACCACATCTTCCTCAAGGTACTCAAGCAATTTCATCTCTAAAATATATGAACAAATCCTTTTTAAACATTGTCGCCAATCAAAATCTTCTACTTATTTATTACATTAGCACACTGATCGAGTAATATAATGCTTTTTTAGTGTGTCCACGTCCAGCTCGGTCTCAACATCTTCGTCAGTGTCTGCATCATCCTCACTGTCCACATCATCGTCGGTGTCGACATCATCGTCACAATCGACCTCATCTAGCATTTCCACTTCCTTTACGTAATTGCAAACAATTTACACTGAGTTACAGAAAGCTTCTGTAATGAGATATGTTCTAGTTTTAAACGTTTTTAGTGCTGCCATTCTGAAAGGATTCTATCTTCTCTTCCTTTAACTTTAGAAAAAACACTCTACAAATCATCTTTACACAACACTAAACACATTTTTAAATAACTACAACCTTGTAGGGGACATTCATGATCTTCAATACTATGATAACCTATCGTTAAAAACTGTTCTCTCTCATGTCAGTGTCTCCACGTCTAGTTCAGTGTCGACATCATCGTCAGTGTCTACATCATCATCGGTCTCGACATCGTCGTCAGTGTCTACAACTTCGTCAGTATCAACATCATCCTCACAATCGACCTCATCTAGCCTTTCAAGTTCCTCTAGGTAATTGCAAACAAGTTACACTAATTTACAGAAAGCTATTATAATGCCATATGTTTCTAGACTGAGAATAGTAAAACGTATTAATTGCTGTCGTTTCTGAAAGGATTATATATTACTTTCATGTACAGTACCTATATGAAAACATACAATCCTTTTATTTGCACGCTTTCTTTGCAAGAGGGAAAGATTTACCTCAAGCTAACATTATAAAGCTATTGCCAAAAGCAAGTTCTCCACAAGGACATTAGTATTTTCATCAAGAACTGCATACTCTTAGAAAGACTTTGACTGTCTAATCCTGCCACAATTTCATTTCAGCTACTCCAGTTCTGTGTCATCATCCTCCGTTTCAAGCTCTTCAAGTTATTCGACACCAACAACCACAACTGTGTCCACTACATCTTCCTCAAGGTACTTAAGCAAACTGATCTCTAAAATATGTTTACTTATCAAACTTAATACTTTTCTCTCATTTAAGAAGCACAAAATACCCTTAAAACACTGTTGCCTATAAAAGAAAATCCTACTTCCTTATTACTTCAGCAGACCGAAAGATTAATATACATGTAATGCATTTGTAGTGTGTCCACGTCCAGCTCGGTGTCGACATCCTCGTCAGTGTCAACGTCATCAAGCATTTCAACCTCCACCAGGTAATTTGAAAGTTTATGCCAGCACACGAAATTAATTAATAAAGTCTTTTCTTAAAAGCTAAACCAACTGTTACAAGATAGCCCAAACATAGAATGCCCTGCATTCAAGGACACTGGCATTTTCATTAAGAACTTTATACTCTTAGAGACGATTTGACTGTGTATCTATCACAATTTCCTCTCAGCTACTCCAGTTCTGTGTCGTCATCGTCCCGTTCAACGTCTTCAAGTTATTCGACACCAACCACCACATCTTCCTCAAGGTACTCAAGCAATTTCATCTCTAAAATATATGAACAAATCCTTTTTAAACATTGTCGCCAATCAAAATCTTCTACTTATTTATTACATTAGCACACTGATCGAGTAATATAATGCTTTTTTAGTGTGTCCACGTCCAGCTCGGTCTCAACATCTTCGTCAGTGTCTGCATCATCCTCACTGTCCACATCATCGTCGGTGTCGACATCATCGTCACAATCGACCTCATCTAGCATTTCCACTTCCTCTACGTAATTGCAAACAATTTACACTAAGTTACAGAAAGCTTCTGTAATGAGATATGTTCTACTTTTAAACGTTTTTAGTGCTGCCATTCTGAAAGGATTCTATCTTCTCTTCCTTTAACTTTAGAAAAAACACTCTACAAATCATCTTTACACAACACTAAACACATTTTTAAATAACTACAACCTTGTAGGGGACATTCATGATCTTCAATACTATGATAACCTATCGTTAAAAACTGTTCTCTCTCATGTCAGTGTCTCCACGTCTAGTTCAGTGTCGACATCATCGTCAGTGTCTTCATCATCATCGGTCTCGACATCGTCGTCAGTGTCTACAACTTCGTCAGTATCAACATCATCCTCACAATCGACCTCATCTAGCCTTTCAAGTTCCTCTAGGTAATTGCAAACAAGTTACACTAATTTACAGAAAGCTATTATAATGCCATATGTTTCTAGACTGAGAATAGTAAAACGTATTAATTGCTGTCGTTTCTGAAAGGATTATATATTACTTTCATGTACAGTACCTATATGAAAACATACAATCCTTTTATTTGCACGCTTTCTTTGCAAGAGGGAAAGATTTACCTCAAGCTAACATTATAAAGCTATTGCCAAAAGCAAGTTCTCCACAAGGACATTAGTATTTTCATCAAGAACTGCATACTCTTAGAAAGACTTTGACTGTCTAATCCTGCCACAATTTCATTTCAGCTACTCCAGTTCTGTGTCATCATCCTCCGTTTCAAGCTCTTCAAGTTATTCGACACCAACAACCACAACTGTGTCCACTACATCTTCCTCAAGGTACTTAAGCAAACTGATCTCTAAAATATGTTTACTTATCAAACTTAATACTTTTCTCTCATTTAAGAAGCACAAAATACCCTTAAAACACTGTTGCCTATAAAAGAAAATCCTACTTCCTTATTACTTCAGCAGACCGAAAGATTAATATACATGTAATGCATTTGTAGTGTGTCCACGTCCAGCTCGGTGTCGACATCCTCGTCAGTGTCAACGTCATCAAGCATTTCAACCTCCACCAGGTAATTTGAAAGTTTATGCCAGCACACGAAATTAATTAATAAAGTCTTTTCTTAAAAGCTAAACCAACTGTTACAAGATAGCCCAAACATAGAATGCCCTGCATTCAAGGACACTGGCATTTTCATTAAGAACTTTATACTCTTAGAGACGATTTGACTGTGTATCTATCACAATTTCCTCTCAGCTACTCCAGTTCTGTGTCGTCATCGTCCCGTTCAACGTCTTCAAGTTATTCGACACCAAACACCACATCTTCCTCAAGGTACTCAAGCAATTTCATCTCT
Organism: Montipora capitata; assembly: GCA_949126865.1. Lineage (NCBI taxonomy): Eukaryota > Metazoa > Cnidaria > Anthozoa > Scleractinia > Acroporidae > Montipora > Montipora capitata. The sequence continues at coordinate 30,264,740 of OX421458.1, read as the reverse complement.
AAAATATATGAACAAATCCTTTTTAAACATTGTCGCCAATCAAAATCTTCTACTTATTTATTACATTAGCACACTGATCGAGTAATATAATGCTTTTTTAGTGTGTCCACGTCCAGCTCGGTCTCAACATCTTCGTCAGTGTCTGCATCATCCTCACTGTCCACATCATCGTCGGTGTCGACATCATCGTCACAATCGACCTCATCTAGCATTTCCACTTCCTCTACGTAATTGCAAACAATTTACACTAAGTTACAGAAAGCTTCTGTAATGAGATATGTTCTACTTTTAAACGTTTTTAGTGCTGCCATTCTGAAAGGATTCTATCTTCTCTTCCTTTAACTTTAGAAAAAACACTCTACAAATCATCTTTACACAACACTAAACACATTTTTAAATAACTACAACCTTGTAGGGGACATTCATGATCTTCAATACTATGATAACCTATCGTTAAAAACTGTTCTCTCTCATGTCAGTGTCTCCACGTCTAGTTCAGTGTCGACATCATCGTCAGTGTCTACATCATCATCGGTCTCGACATCGTCGTCAGTGTCTACAACTTCGTCAGTATCAACATCATCCTCACAATCGACCTCATCTAGCCTTTCAAGTTCCTCTAGGTAATTGCAAACAAGTTACACTAATTTACAGAAAGCTATTATAATGCCATATGTTTCTAGACTGAGAATAGTAAAACGTATTAATTGCTGTCGTTTCTGAAAGGATTATATATTACTTTCATGTACAGTACCTATATGAAAACATACAATCCTTTTATTTGCACGCTTTCTTTGCAAGAGGGAAAGATTTACCTCAAGCTAACATTATAAAGCTATTGCCAAAAGCAAGTTCTCCACAAGGACATTAGTATTTTCATCAAGAACTGCATACTCTTAGAAAGACTTTGACTGTCTAATCCTGCCACAATTTCATTTCAGCTACTCCAGTTCTGTGTCATCATCCTCCGTTTCAAGCTCTTCAAGTTATTCGACACCAACAACCACAACTGTGTCCACTACATCTTCCTCAAGGTACTTAAGCAAACTGATCTCTAAAATATGTTTACTTATCAAACTTAATACTTTTCTCTCATTTAAGAAGCACAAAATACCCTTAAAACACTGTTGCCTATAAAAGAAAATCCTACTTCCTTATTACTTCAGCAGACCGAAAGATTAATATACATGTAATGCTTTTGTAGTGTGTCCACGTCCAGCTCGGTGTCGACATCCTCGTCAGTGTCAACGTCATCAAGCATTTCAACCTCCACCAGGTAATTTGAAAGTTTATGCCAGCACACGAAATTAATTAATAAAGTCTTTTCTTAAAAGCTAAACCAACTGTTACAAGATAGCCCAAACATAGAATGCCCTGCATTCAAGGACACTGGCATTTTCATTAAGAACTTTATACTCTTAGAGACGATTTGACTGTGTATCTATCACAATTTCCTCTCAGCTACTCCAGTTCTGTGTCGTCATCGTCCCGTTCAACGTCTTCAAGTTATTCGACACCAACCACCACATCTTCCTCAAGGTACTCAAGCAATTTCATCTCTAAAATATATGAACAAATCCTTTTTAAACATTGTCGCCAATCAAAATCTTCTACTTATTTATTACATTAGCACACTGATCGAGTAATATAATGCTTTTTTAGTGTGTCCACGTCCAGCTCGGTCTCAACATCTTCGTCAGTGTCTGCATCATCCTCACTGTCCACATCATCGTCGGTGTCGACATCATCGTCACAATCGACCTCATCTAGCATTTCCACTTCCTCTACGTAATTGCAAACAATTTACACTAAGTTACAGAAAGCTTCTGTAATGAGATATGTTCTAGTTTTAAACGTTTTTAGTGCTGCCATTCTGAAAGGATTCTATCTTCTCGTCCTTTAACTTTAGAAAAAACACTCTACAAATCATCTTTACACAACACTAAACACATTTTTAAATAACTACAACCTTGTAGGGGACATTCATGATCTTCAATACTATGATAACCTATCGTTAAAAACTGTTCTCTCTCATGTCAGTGTCTCCACGTCTAGTTCAGTGTCGACATCATCGTCAGTGTCTACATCATCATCGGTCTCGACATCGTCGTCAGTGTCTACAACTTCGTCAGTATCAACATCATCCTCACAATCGACCTCATCTAGCCTTTCAAGTTCCTCTAGGTAATTGCAAACAAGTTACACTAATTTACAGAAAGCTATTATAATGCCATATGTTTCTAGACTGAGAATAGTAAAACGTATTAATTGCTGTCGTTTCTGAAAGGATTATATATTACTTTCATGTACAGTACCTATATGAAAACATACAATCCTTTTATTTGCACGCTTTCTTTGCAAGAGGGAAAGATTTACCTCAAGCTAACATTATAAAGCTATTGCCAAAAGCAAGTTCTCCACAAGGACATTAGTATTTTCATCAAGAACTGCATACTCTTAGAAAGACTTTGACTGTCTAATCCTGCCACAATTTCATTTCAGCTACTCCAGTTCTGTGTCATCATCCTCCGTTTCAAGCTCTTCAAGTTATTCGACACCAACAACCACAACTGTGTCCACTACATCTTCCTCAAGGTACTTAAGCAAACTGATCTCTAAAATATGTTTACTTATCAAACTTAATACTTTTCTCTCATTTAAGAAGCACAAAATACCCTTAAAACACTGTTGCCTATAAAAGAAAATCCTACTTCCTTATTACTTCAGCAGACCGAAAGATTAATATACATGTAATGCATTTGTAGTGTGTCCACGTCCAGCTCGGTGTCGACATCCTCGTCAGTGTCAACGTCATCAAGCATTTCAACCTCCACCAGGTAATTTGAAAGTTTATGCCAGCACACGAAATTAATTAATAAAGTCTTTTCTTAAAAGCTAAACCAACTGTTACAAGATAGCCCAAACATAGAATGCCCTGCATTCAAGGACACTGGCATTTTCATTAAGAACTTTATACTCTTAGAGACGATTTGACTGTGTATCTATCACAATTTCCTCTCAGCTACTCCAGTTCTGTGTCGTCATCGTCCCGTTCAACGTCTTCAAGTTATTCGACACCAACCACCACATCTTCCTCAAGGTACTCAAGCAATTTCATCTCTAAAATATATGAACAAATCCTTTTTAAACATTGTCGCCAATCAAAATCTTCTACTTATTTATTACATTAGCACACTGATCGAGTAATATAATGCTTTTTTAGTGTGTCCACGTCCAGCTCGGTCTCAACATCTTCGTCAGTGTCTGCATCATCCTCACTGTCCACATCATCGTCGGTGTCGACATCATCGTCACAATCGACCTCATCTAGCATTTCCACTTCCTCTACGTAATTGCAAACAATTTACACTAAGTTACAGAAAGCTTCTGTAATGAGATATGTTCTACTTTTAAACGTTTTTAGTGCTGCCATTCTGAAAGGATTCTATCTTCTCTTCCTTTAACTTTAGAAAAACCACTCTACAAATCATCTTTACACAACACTAAACACATTTTTAAATAACTACAACCTTGTAGGGGACATTCATGATCTTCAATACTATGATAACCTATCGTTAAAAACTGTTCTCTCTCATGTCAGTGTCTCCACGTCTAGTTCAGTGTCGACATCATCGTCAGTGTCTACATCATCATCGGTCTCGACATCGTCGTCAGTGTCTACAACTTCGTCAGTATCAACATCATCGTCTGTCTCAACATCATCCTCACAATCGACCTCATCTAGCCTTTCAAGTTCCTCTAGGTAATTGCAAACAAGTTACACTAATTTACAGAAAGCTATTATAATGCCATATGTTTCTAGACTGAGAATAGTAAAACGTATTAATTGCTGTCGTTTCTGAAAGGATTATATATTACTTTCATGTACAGTACCTATATGAAAACATACAATCCTTTTATTTGCACGCTTTCTTTGCAAGAGGGAAAGATTTACCTCAAGCTAACATTATAAAGCTATTGCCAAAAGCAAGTTCTCCACAAGGACATTGGTATTTTCATCAAGAACTGCATACTCTTAGAGAGACTTCGAGTGTGTAATCCTGCCACAATTTCATTTCAGCTACTCCAGTTCTGTGTCATCATCCTCCGTTTCAAGCTCTTCAAGTTATTCGACACCAACAACCACAACTGTGTCCACTACATCTTCCTCAAGGTACTTAAGCTAACTGATCTCTAAAATATGTTTACTTTCAAGTTCCTCTAGGTTATTGCAAACAAGTTACACTAACTTAGAGAAAGCTTATATAATGCCATATGTTTCTAGATTGAGAATATTAAAACGTATTAATTCCTGTCATTTCTGAAAGGATTATATATTACTTTCATGTACAGTACCTATACGAACATACAATCCTTTTATTAGCACGCTTTCTTTGCAAGAGGGAAAGATTTACCTCAAGCTAACATTATAAAGCTATTGCCAAAAGCAAGTTCTCCACAAGGACATTAGTATTTTCATCAAGAACTGCATACTCTTAGAAAGACTTTGACTGTCTAATCCTGCCACAATTTCATTTTAGCTACTCCAGTTCTGTGTCATCATCCTCCGTTTCAAGCTCTTCAAGTTATTCGACACCAACAACCACAACTGTGTCCACTACATCTTCCTCAAGGTACTTAAGCAAACTGATCTCTAAAATATGTTTACTTATCAAACTTAATACTTTTCTCTCATTTAAGAAGCACAAAATACCCCTAAAACACTGTTGCCTATAAAAACAAAATCCTACTTCCTTATTACTTTAGCAGACCGAAAGATTAATATACATGTAATGCTTTTGTAGTGTGTCCACGTCCAGCTCGGTGTCGACATCCTCATCAGTGTCAACGTCATCAAGTATTTCAACCTCCACCAGGTAATTTCAAAGCTTATGCCAGCACACGAAATTAATTAATAAAGTCTTAAAAGCTAAATCAACTGTTACAAGAAAACCCAAACATATGTTTACTGATCAAAATAATTTACTTACCCTTTTCTCTCCCCAAAAAAGCAGAAAATTCCCTTAAAATAATGTTGCCTATTTAAAAAGTCCTACTTCCTTGTTTGGTGTAGCTAATTGCAGGTCAGTGTCTACATTTTTGTCAGTGTCCACATCATCATTAGTCTCGACATTATTATCAGTGTCGATATACTTATCGGTCTTAACACCATTATCACAATAGACCTAATCTAGCATTTCAACTTCCTCTAGGTAATTTGAAACAATACTGTGAGCACAAAAGTTTGCTAAAGGGTTAAAGTGCCCATAACCCCAAAATGTTTTTTTTGCTAAAATGAATCTTTGCACCTGTTCGAAACGCATTGCGGCCATTTTTTGCTTTTTCTAACAAATCCTGCCGTTTTATAGGCTTCGAAAGTTGCGAAAATCGAAACATCTTTTGTTCACGACAAGTCAGAAGGGGAGTGGGTCTAGTCCTGTTTTGACGTCACAATCTACTTTGCATGCATTTTTACAAAGATTCAATGCAATGTAAATCAGTTTGTGACGTCAAAACAGGAATAGACCCAATCCCTTCTGACTCGGTCGTGAACAAAAGATGCTTGGATTTTCGCAACTTTCGAAGCCTATGAAATGGCAGGATTTGTTAGAAAAAGCAAAAAATGGCCGCAATGCGTTTCGAACAGGTGCAAAGATTTATTTTAGCGAAAAAATATTTTGGGGTTATGGGCACTTTCAATTCTTAGAAGGTAAATGTGGTTATTTTTGTCTCAAAATCATCAGTACCTATACAATAGATTGATTTGAAAAAAAACTGGAGTTGTAGCATCCTGATTCACATCACAAGATACTAGAACACGGTAGAAGTAGAAAAAACTAATGAACTAATTATTATCGACGAACATTGGTGTTGACTTTATTTGTCTAAACACCTCTTTGTGATTTGTTATCTAGTACATCTTCCTCAAGTTCTCTATCAACATCTTCAAGATCTTCAACATCTACATCAACCAGTACCCTGACAAGTATAACAACAAGGTATTATTGAAGTTGTGCTCCATGCTTTCCACAGTGTTTCTGTTTCTAATTCCAACAGCTGTGAAAGCAAACTTTAGTCAGTTTCGTTTGCTAATTACAAACGATTACAGCGGATGTCGTCAAAAGCATTTCGTCAATTTAGTTTTCCATTGTAGGTGGGGTTTCAACAACAACTATTGGAAATAATTGTTATTACTATAATTTTATTGGTGTGTATAGGTCCATAATATGAGGAACTCTGTCACTACCAAATACCTGGAAACAGTTGTATGTGTGAGATATCACAGGGCACCACTGAAGCCAAAAAAATAGTTATGGATGGTCTTGATTTACTCAGAAAGTATCAGATATGTCCATATAGTTAGATGAACAATGATTTTGATAGGCGTCACTCACATTAGGGAATACAGGCAATTAACGTCACAAAGTGTACCCTGAATTGTGGTCCTCAACTAAAGATAAATAAAAAATAACGCTACCCCTCACATGTACAGTACCTTATTGCTAGAAACAGGTAGCAAATGCTTAGACTTAAAGGAACATTTTGTGTTGGATGTCAAAAATTTGCCCATGCATCTAATTACAGATGTACATGCATTTCAAGACGTAAGTGGAAAGTATAGCACAGGGCACCACTGAAGTCAAAAATAGTTTCAGATGGTTTTGATTTACTCAGAAAGTACAGCTGTAGCCCATCACAAAGTACATGTACAGATAGTCAGATCCTAATGCACAGCATAGCTACACACAGATTAAAAACAATAGTTAAAGAGCTACCACAATGACAAAATCAGCTCTCCTTTTTCTTTACATTTTGAAGGTACAAATGTATTTGCGTTGATTGCTCAATAGGCGGAATTTTTTGTAGTAATTTTGAGAGGAAGACTATTCATTTTAACTCCACTTTTTTCATTTAACGGTCCACCATCACTTGGTGCGGTTCCGATTGATAAGCTTTCAGTGACCTGGATCGAGGAGAAAGTGACGTCATTTACTCGCTAGCTTAAAAATGCAGTATGTGAATGTGGCTTAATTAGTATGCAACACGAGAGTTTTTGGCTTTCAGATCTTCAAATTCGTGTTCTGCATACTAATTAAGCCACATTCACACACTGCCTTTTTAAGCTAATGAGTAAATGATGTCACTCTTTCTTAGACCCAGATCACTGAAAGCTTATCAGTCGGAACTGCACCAATAAATGGCGGACCGTTAAATGAAAAAAGTAGAGTTAAAATCAATAGGCTTCCCCTTGAAATTACTACAAAAAATTCCGCCTATCGAGCAATCAACGAAAATACTTTTGAAATGTGAAGAAAAACCAGAGCTGATTTTTTCATCATAGTAGCACTTTAAATACTGAGGAAAAATCATTCATAATACATCTTTCTTTAAAAAAAAACCTCAGTAGTATGGTTTGAGATAAAAATTCACTTTTCTAAGCTTTTAACATTTATCTTGATGTTTTTCTTTTTTACGCTGACGTTAATATGTTTCTTTCAGGTCCAGCAGCTCCATTACCTCATCATCTATAACACCAAGTTCAACATCATCATCATACATAACAAGTTGTAAGTAACATTCAGTTCTGTTAGTAGCTGCAGAAAAGGATTGATAAGTTAAGTTTTGAGATCATCGCAGTTATGAACGCAACTTTAGCAGTAACGAAAAGGAAGGACTGATAAATTCCATTCAAGCCTGAATTTTTCACTCTTTCCTTTCCTTACTGCTAAAGTTCAAATGTATGCCTTTAGTACATTGTTCCTTCAGTAAATGTACCCTAGCTTTGATAAATATTTCTTGTCATAAAGAAGTGCCACCTGACCAATGCAAGCTTAAATGCACCCATCCAGTCAACATTTCTTTACAGTGCATTTGTCATCATCATGGAATCCACAGACAAACAGACCACTTGTCTCAAAAAATTTTCTCTCCTCCATTAAAGGGAATTGCCCTCTTGATCATTTCCCATGCATTGTTTCCCATAAAAGCATTTGGCTTACCATTTCATTCTTGCTGAGGCATCAGAGGCAATAGAATTTAAATCCTATCTCCACTACCAGGGTTTTAAGGAAGACTTCCATAAAGGGTTTGGTTGGTTGTGTGTGACTTTCATTTATCGCTAAGTGCTACTCTTAGTATAGTAAATAGCCTTATGTAGCGATGTGCAGAGACAATTGAAAGTTGCGTGACAGTGTCCATTGTGATGTGTGACGATTCCTCCTGCCTTTGGGATTAACTTCTTCTTCTTCTTTGAATTGTTTGCCTAGCATCTGTCTGCCCACAATGTATCTACAAAAACAGATTCAACGAGACTGAAGGACATCATGTAAGTCATTCGTCGGGCATTTAGTGTGATCCGTTAAGGTTCATTTAAGCTTACATGAATATTTGTATCTGAAATTGATTCGGTTTTGCTTTCAATGCATCCACATCTACATGTTCTAGCACTCGACAAATTCTCCAGACTTATGGCTGTTTTTTTAGCGTAGTACAACGAGAGCTTTTTGACATAGCACCACCAAGCCGGCCACATGAAATTATATTACGCTTAACCGAACTACAGTGTAAATGCACCACTGCAATTAAAAGAGTGCCAGTGGCCTGGCTTCAACAAAGTAAAGAAAGGATTCATCTATTACCAGACAATCCTTGTAGCTTGAACGTTTTGCGGAAATTATTTTGTGCTGTGAACAAATTGTTGACTGTTTACACTACGTACATGTAGTAGCCGTTTACAGGACTGAGTAGCCTCTCGTTTGGAGCCGGCCTCCACTTTTTGCACGCGAAAATCAATTGGAGACAGTTTTTTGAGGGGAGGGGAAGGAGGCGGTGAACATTTCTTTGGTTATGATGTGAAAAACTTCATATTCACCCACAGATGCTTGGTTGCTGTCACTGCCCGGTGTTATAATCCGAAAAGACCCAAACACATCAATAATTCAACACGGCTAATTTGCTCTTGGGAGAACCATTTCTCCTCTAATGTTGCCATTGGAAACGTATTCACTTTTATCTATTGTCTTCCCCATAATACACGGGAAATTTGATCATTGACTTGTTTACTTGAAAAAGTGGTTGCGAGATCAGGGCCGTTGCCAGAAAAAAGTTATGACTGAGGCAATGTCCATCGTTAAATATTCTTCGTAGGTATTTTAGGTGTTTATGACCAGTACATTTTGAAGACAACACTGGAATTACGCTTTATTTTAACGAATCACGAAAAAATGACCGAGGCAAGTGCCTCGGTTTGCCTCATACTGGCTACGGCCCAGGAGATGAATACTTCCACTTTTGAGTGAATTAGGAAAGAAAACGAACAAGCGATCACTTGGAGATTCTTAAAAATAGGATAATTGGCTCCGTTTGCACGTTACGTGTCTCTAATTCTTACAACGTTTAATTGAGTTTAGTCCCTGTTTATATGGTCTCGGGTACCCGAGACAACCCTTCCCCCTCTCACCAGTTACCCTGAGTGAGCTATTTTTCCACTCCTTTGTTTAAAAAATTGGTCCACCTCATTTTGCATGTCAACGGGCTCTCGATTAAAAAAACAGCCTTTTATTTAAACTACACATTACTGCTCCGTTGAGATTGTCAGTCCATTTTCTGAATGTGAAAACGCAACTATACTAAATAAAAACGAAATAGAGAGAAGGAAGGAAGGGCAGATAATGATACATAGTTTTTGAAGATGCGTCTTAAAATATATGCATAATTTAGGGCCTCTTCCTATGAGCCCGGTTGACCGGGCTGGCCCGGTTTCCGAGGTCTCACCTTACCTCTAAATCCTTTGTAAAAAATTCGATGTGTTCATATTAGAAGGCGAGCCGGCTCGGTTGCCGAGATCTCGGATTTTCCAACCGGGATCTCGGTAAGCGGGCTGGAAATTTGGCCATATGAACACTCCATCCCGGTTACCGGGAGGAAAATAATACAATGCATTTTCGTGATAGAACGGACATTACCGAGCTTTTAATTCTCTTTTCTTCAATACCGAAGCTTGGAATAGTTTTATTTTATAGTTAACGTAATGTCAAAAGAAATTTGAGGTTGTTAATTAAACAAAGAATCTCGCCAGGCTTGTTCGTTAGATTTCACGCCAGAATGGTCGCGTCACCGCTTTTTCAAGTTTTTCATCTCGGCTCATACGAAGAGGCCCTAAGTAGGGTCAAGTTTGTCTTGGTCACGCAATTATATCATATAAACGCTCGGTAAAGTTGTCTCGGGAAGAAGGGCTTCCTCGGGTAACCGAGACCATATACCCTTTATTAATAACTTGTGTCTTGAAGCGAATCGAAATATGATACGCCATCCCTAAATCGTTTCTGATTGGTCAATGACAACTGCGTAAATATTTTACAAACTAAAATCTCTTTTTCTTTGGCCATCTTGTTTTATCAGAAATAATATACAAACAGCGGTGACGAACATCAGATACAAAAGCATCAGTCGAAATTACCTTTTACTTGAAGTTTCGTTTGCTTCTGCATACATCTTCAGAAGTGACGGTTAATGCAAAATTGGAATTGAAATATACAGGATCACTAACTTATTAACTATTAACTATCAAGCAACAATAGAGGTGACAGAAAAAAACTAATAACGACACACACAGCTTTTCACTGCTGACATATTCATTTAAGGTCGGCTTGTAGCATTAACTTTCTCTTTCCTTACAAATCGTATATAAAGCTGCCTGTTGGGACTGCAATGATTTTTACATCGGAAAAACTAAAAGACGAATGCATGACAGAAAAACTAAGCATTTTAAGGCATTAATTAATGGTTATCATACGTCGGCTCTTGCGGACTATGTTACATCAACTGGTCATAGTTTAAAATGGGACTGACCATTTCCAAATTTTAGCGAAAGGGCGATCCGACACTCGCTGGAAAATATAAAAATCTTTGTTGATCGAAGATTTAAAGCCAAACTTAAATGAGTATGTCAGCACTGAGCGAAAAGCTGTGTCTTTATTATATTTTTTCTGTCACCTCTATTGTTACTTAATAGTTAATAAGTTAGTGATCCTGTATATTTAAGCTCCAATTTTGTATTAACCGTCGCTTATGAAGATGTATGCAGAAGCATACGAAACGTCAAGTAAAAGATAGAGCGACTTTCATATGACCTTGAAAAATAACGAAAAACAGAACGTAAACAAAAATGCAAAGCATTTAATTGGCTCGTCGAAGAAAAACAAACGAGCGCGAATTTTCATTGGCTTGGTGAACGCGGATGCAAACAATGTCATTTCTCCATGGAACTTTCTGGAAGGTTTCACTTTGACGTCTTTTGAAATGCAGTAATGTGATTGGGCAATCGAAGTGTTTACTGCCCATATTAGGAGTTTCCTTGGCGGGAATAAGGAGAAGCTTTGTTTTAATCTTGCCAAACATTGGTTCGTGAAACAAATAGCGAACACTTTTTCAAGGACATGCGAAAGTCGCTCTAATTCGAATGATGCGTTTGTATCTGATGTTTGTCACACCTGTTAGTGTATTATTTCTGATGTTACAAAGTGCTCATAAACTAGTGCAATACGAAAGTTGCTATGGAAACAGCGCGATAGAGTAATTTTGTTGCGTATGTTATAAACATTTTAGAATCGCATGAACCTGCTCGTACATTTCGTGATTTATGGGTATTCGTGATGTTTTGAAAATTCTTATTTTTTTTGAACTTTCAAAACATCTCTCGTGCTCATAAATTACGAGATGCATGAGCAGGTTCATACGATTTCAGTCCTATACATATTGTGTGTAGTTATTTTTAACATGAAGGTAACTTAACTTTGAATGATCTTTTACATCTAGATTGGTGAAGAATGGACAGATGGCCCTTGCAAGACAGTCAAGTGCGAAAGCGTCTTTAATGATTGTCTTAATAAGTACGTTGCACAGATCGTGGTGACCGTTGAGACATGCAGTCCATGCGAGACTGTGAGTATTAAAGAAAAGTGATCCTCAGATCCCAGTCAGTCAGTCAGTCAGTCAGTCAGTCAGTCAGTCAGCCAGTTTGTGAGTGACTCAAACATCTACCTCGTCAGCCAGGATAATTTACTGAGCCACTACACCAGTTAGTTTAACACTCGCTCAAGAAGTTACTGAGTTGCTCAGATGAAAAGAGGAAAAGCGAAATCGGATAATTCATTTCCGTGTATTTTTCAGTTGTTGTTTTTTCAAGTTAAGCCCAAGTAAGTCTCCTTTCAAATGAAGAGAACTTTTTCTGGCATTGAATCAGACATTTCAGTGATGCTTTGCCACTTTGACGCTTCGGTACTATAAGGAGTTTTGTCCCGTTAAGGTCATTTTGTTCGTTTTTTTACTATTCAGCTCTTTTTAACGTTCTAACGTTTTTAACGTTTTAACGTTTTAACAGTTTTTTATTAATACGTTTCCCCTCTCTTTCTAGGGATATCACCGACCCCCAAGTGACGTAGAATGCTGCCCTACATGTGGTAGGTTAACTGTCATTCTGTTAACATTTTCCCAGTGTTTGAAAATTTCGAATAAAGCAAACACAGGGGCTTCAGTCAACAGACTCCTTACAAAAGTAAGGAGGGTTTAACATCATAGTTACGGAAAAGATAAATGAAACAATGTTTAGTTCTTCCATTTGTTATTCTGCATGATTC
>OX421458.1:30239602-30244602 GCA_949126865.1 Montipora capitata | reverse complement strand
AAAAAAGGCCACATCTGAGCTCCTTAAACAAAACACAAAAAATTGTAAAACTAAAAGCACGCACCGTCAACCGTTTTATTACATTTATATTTAATAGAGTGTTTTCGAGCAAACGAAAAGCGCCAGCGGTTTCCCCAGCACCCAGGAGATCCCATGGCAACATGGCTACAGTCCATCTTCTGGCACCTGTCAACACAACACTGAAACAATCGGGAGGGAGGGTGCAAAACGAAAAAGGTAAGCAGGGGAGGGGAGCCAAGTCATAAGCGCATGGTGGTGCCCCTAAAAAAGTCCAAATAAGCTTGGTAAAACATCTGCATTGAATTGGGTTTAACTTGGCCATAATAATATTTGACTTCGTTTCAAACCGGGCAACTTTAAACAGCCGTACTTTTCCAGTTTACAATCTTAAGTAAAACCAAGAGTGAGGGGTCCACAATGATTTGCTTAAAAGTGGATGGCAGATTCTTCCAGCAACTGTAACATTAAACCATGGAATATGTTAATACCATTTGCATATAATTTTGCTTTCTTTATTTAACCCACTTTATCACAACAATACCTGTTGCCATCTAGAATTCAAATCATCCATAGTTTGCTGTAGTGGCTGGAACTCATATGGCGAACAATGTTCTCTGATAGATTTTCCTTCTTGTAGCAAAGATTTCAGCTTTGAGTAGTTCGAGTTGATCAGTCTTTGAAGATTCTGGAAATATATAAATAACGCCCTTAACTACCAACATCCAACGAGCTATAGTCTTTGGCTATCCTCGTTTGCTTTGAGCTAGCACTGAGCATGGAATGCGAAATGATAAAAACAAACAAGCCCAGTAGTAGAAGCAGCACTAGCGGTAGCAATGGTAGCAGCGGTAGTGGCAGTGGTAGTGGTAGTGATGGGGCTGAAAGCACATTAAAGGCGCCTCTGGTAGGAGCCTCACGGTCCCTGTATGATTCCAGAGCTCAGCACAAAAGCAAGGTGTAATTGACTGTGGGACGATTTTGATGAGAGAGGAAAACCAGAGTACCTCGGTTGGAATCGATCGAAAGTTAGCACATATACGAGCCCAGAGGTCAGTGGAGCGATTGATTACCACTTGCTTGCCCCACCACAAGGCTAAGAGTACGGGGTATCCCTAGACTGCCACTTATATCCAGGTATAAACCCCGTCCAACAGGACCTAATTTAAGTGAACAGAGGTTTTCCTTTGGGGATGACGTATACAATTATTCTTGATACCTTAAGCTTCTCAAGCTGGACACGAGGCTCATCTTCCGAAGTGTAAGGATCCAGTTCAATCAGCTTAAGTTCTGCTTCCGTGAGAAAGCTGTTAACTTCCTTGTGCAGCTGCTCAAATGCCAGAGCTTGGCTTGTCAATCGACTCTGTCTATTTACAAGGCTCTCTATTTGACTAAACATCCCCTGCCATCGGGCTTCTACAGACTTCACACCCAGTTTGATATCGGATGATGAACTGGTATTAACCTCAAATATTATGTATTTACTCCGCTTTAATATTCGCTCCAGCTGAGGTTTGTGGTCAGTTATGTCTTTCAAAATCATCTGGAGAAACACAAAAAAGTAAAAGGCGTTATCCCTTCCTTCACCGCACAACGCGTTAATGCCTTAAATGCAATTTCAAGAACTTACAATGACAAAGAGCGCAACGTTGCAAATGGACAATTTTTGTTTTAGAAACCGGTGTACAAAAAATGTTGATACTAAGTACATACTATTACAATATGACGCGTGACACAATAGTAAATTATGACGTGAAAGCGTGATGCAGTGCGACTCGCGGAAAGGGTTACGTTCAACCTGTCCGTGACATAATAAACCAGTGTGACAGTGTGACCCTGCCCATCATGCAATGCGATTGCAAAATAATTACCTCAAATCGCTTGAGTCTGCTCTTGGATGTCTCAAGACCTAACTTCGCGGCGTCCTCCGATTTTCTTGTTGAGTCTTCTGTTTCATTTAGCCATTCTATAAACTCGTTATATTCATTCCAAAACTCTTTACACAACAGAAGCCTCTCTTCTGCTTGCCTTCTTTTGGTTGAAACTGTCCGACAGACATTGGACCAGCGGTTTTCAAAACTCTCCCTAGACCTCTGCAAAATCTGACGGTCTGCTTCAGATTGGCAAGCCATGCGATCGTGACGAAGTTTCTACCAAACAATGACCAACATGGAAAGTAAACTAATTTTTCTAGAATTTATAATAATTTTAAGTTTTTTTGCAACCGTATATAGAGCGTTTTCATATGACGTCACCGCGGTCATGATGGTGTACCAAAGTAATCCTCTGGGAATTGAACTCTATCTTTATGCAAATACTTTCTTTTGTTTCAGTAATCCAATATGGGTGCTGGTCACATGAGTGAAAACGCTCCATACACGGCTTAGTCGATTCTTGCGTTTGTAAAATTGTGCACATAACGCATGTGAACCATATTCTTGGGTCTATGTTATTGCAAGTAGTTTACGCTTTACGGTACACCTACTTCAATTGCTAAACTTAGTCATCATCATCGTCATCATGCTCGTTCTTGACGTCATCGTCCTAGTCATCAATTCCATCGTCGTCACGACAGCAGCAATGGTGACACATGAGACAGAACTGGCACATTAACTATATCTGACTTCCGCCGAGCCATTGTGGAAGCTGCCAGCAGCATCACAACCGACGTTAATATAAATGTTACTGCTTACACTTTGTTACTGATATCAACTATTGATATCAATGTGCCAAACGAAAAAGCAGTTGTCTTTCATTTTCAAGATGTGATGCAGTTCAAAGTGATCACTACTATACCTCACAAAGACGCAGAACTGTTTCTACATCACCAGCACGCCTCTCCACATCCACCTCAGTGCCCTGGTAAGTCAAGCAATATAAAATTTGCCAAGATTTCACACAGGAAATTAAAGTAGTGCTAAAAAACCAAACCAATTTTGAAATCATTGCGAAACAATAAGAACTAGTTGTCACTTCTTCATTAAAGAAAGGCACAGTGAAAGCGTAATATTAAGTTAGACTTAATAGACCTTTTCACGGTTTCTGACGCCATCTTGGTTGGGAGGCAAACGCGGCTTAAATTACAGTGAATGTGTGGGGTTTTGGCGGAATTCAAACCTCTTTCATTTTATTAACAACATTCACTCAACGGAAAATTGAAAATTTTACTCATGTCACTTCCAATTTTGCGGGGATTAGCATAATTTTGTTTACAAGGGTTTATATGAAATTTACAAATTTCATTTACGGTCGTTATAGCTTGATTCTGATCGTCATACTTCACGAAAATAATCCCAATAGAAGTGCTTTTTGAGAGGTATTCTCGCTATCCACAATCGTCAGACCTTAAAGGATTTGTAATGGTTCAAAGTCGGCAAAATTCCCATACATTCACTGTAATTTAAGGCGTGTTTGCCCCCCAATTAATTTGGCGTCAAAAACCGTGAAAAGGTCTATTGATGCACAGTATGTCATATAAATGGCTTAAATTTATTCTTGTAGCGGACTTCCCTAGTGACTTTGTTCGGACTGCAAATACTTAGAAGTTAACACAGGTGACTACGTATCTTAAGTTAAATCGGCGACAAAAACGAGGACTATGTACGTGACTGGGAAATAGTTCCCGACAACAGGTTCCCCAGAGGAGTAGTCGTAGTCGACAGCAAAGTCCCCGACCACTGGGAATAAGTTCGCTACTGTTCGTGAACAGCGTGTGAGTTCTTTAGCGTCCCACACAGTTAGCAAATCAAAGTCACGTGAAACGTTGCCTTTAGATTACCGTCCTTGTCCAAGAAGGTTATAAAGTCTGTGCCTATTTAGTATAGTCATTACATACAACTGATTAAACCATTTTCTTAAGGTTCAAAGACCCTGAGTGTTGGCTCGGCTGGATTTTAATCCCAAAATCTCCCGTATAGTAATCCAGCACTTCGCTAGCCAAGCTAACCCAGACTTCTAAAAAACCATACCTTGATTTCTTTCACTTTCCTCTGTATATCTGCAACACCGCACAGGCGCGCCACATTAAAATCCACTAATCTTCTTTCAAGCTCAGCAATCCACGTGTTCAGTTGTTTCAATTGTATTTCCAGCAGCTTCAGACCATACCGTGTTTCTTCAGCCTTCTTGTACGTAATTCCCAGCTGCTGACATAACGTGCGCCAGCGATCGTTTAAGTGTTTCTGTTGCTCAGCAACCGCCCCTGCATAAGGCGTACCACCAGCTTTGCTGACCACATAATAGGCACACTCATTCATTGTGGATCTAATGGCCTCGTGACGTTCTATATCGGCAACATAAACCTGTGTAAAAGATGGAAAAGCAGGGATAATTTCATTACACAGTACATGTAATTGGAGCTATACCATAGCTGGATCATCTCAATGTAGAGTTCACGCATAAAATTGATATCTAGAACCACCTGACAGAGCACATAAGAATCCTGGGAGAGCTCTTACTGTTAGTTTTCATTTAACGACAAAAACATCACAAGCAAACAAACCTGGAACACTGTATCGCCTTGGTCGTCTGGAATACTGAGAAATGACTCCTCCAGATCATGTGATACCGAAGACTCTATATTAGCAAGCCAACGGGACAACTTTTCTTGTAGGAGACTAAATTGTTCAAACTGCCTTAGTATGTCTCCACATGACTGCAGAGAATTTGACAAAAGATGACAAACATTTTCCCACAGTGACATCATGGATGATACTTGTTTTCTAATTCGCTCAGAGTCGTACTGGTCAGTTGATTTGTAAAGCTCTTCGGCTCGCTTTCGTATTTTCTCGAGCTGTGGCCTACGTATGTCAACTTCTCCGGCAATCGCCTTTTAAAACACAAATAAACAAATCATAAATTGAGGTAGTGCACTTAACAATGTTTACCTACTAAGTAATATTTTGTCTCAATTTAAAGCCTACTTTGTGATGTGGTCGACATGGTACCGTGCCGTGCCGTTGGTTGGTTAAAATTCGTCATTT
>OX421458.1:30234602-30237102 GCA_949126865.1 Montipora capitata | reverse complement strand
GGGGCGTTGTGACTTTTGTTTTGAACTGGAAAAGGGGTTTTAGTTAGAAGAAGTGAATTTTCGATTCAGTGTCTCAACCTTTTGCTTGTGATACAATTGTAAACAAAATATTCCAGGCAAGGCGCCACAAAAGGTACATTCCGTGGCTTTCCCTCCCCGTCAAAGTACATTTGAAGTTAACTACGAAACCGGAAAGAAGCCATTTGCCTTTTTTTCCAACTTAACGAAAACTTGATGTTTGTCAGCGCAAAGCGGTAAAACGGCTTCATCGTGCATTTTCACTCATTCTTTCACCGTGAACGCCAAATCTCCAAGAGACGTTTGCAGTGTACAGCAAAACCTGGACCTAAAACTGTCCACAGTTCTGTCAAATTTTAACCCTCTTTATTACGAGCATTGCTTAAACTAGAAAACAATTCTTCATAATCTTGGACTACAATCTTTGACTCAACTGCACTAAGAAAACACAGATGGTTCACATGAATTCAAGCGTTGTTACAATATTTCGGCTGGCCAACACCAGCCTTCTTCAGGTTTATTGACTGGATAAATGCTTGTTACAAGATCTTTATATTTACCGGAAATGACATAAAAAGGCTACGTGATGTGTAAAATTAATAACAACGGAAATGCATAAAAAAGAGGAAAGAGAATAATACATGATAACAAGATAAAAGAAACAAAAGAAAATTAAAAGGTAGCTAAACTAAATTACATTTCATCTCTTCTGTTAAGGCCTGCAGGCTCCAGTGTTTTTCCTCTGTGTATGAGGAATGCCTCACGAGCCTTTCTGGTGGAAATAGTTGGACTTCGAAACAACAACATCATTCCGAAAGGTCTTCTACCCAAGTGTCGTCCAACTATTCAATAAACCTGAAGAAGGCTGGTGTTGGCCAGCCGAAATATTGTAACAACGCCTATGTTCACGTTGTCTTGACCAACCTTTGCAGTATATTTTCCATTTTAAAAGTTTTTTTGGTGTGGTCACGATCTATTTTGATCCAACGTAGAGCACGTTTTGATCGTACACGGTTTTTGCAGTGGTTTAATCCTTAAAAAGTTATGAATTTAAGGCCCACATTCGCTTAAAAGTCATTGCGGTCATTTGCCTTTGTTTTCAAAAGACGGCTTGTCCAAATGCGTGATGCGAATAGCTGAATGCACTTAGGCGAATCACGCGGAAAACAAGGTTCAGCTATTTGGGTACTTTCGAGTTACACGAAATTCAGTCACGGTGCGCAATGACTTTTGGGCGAATGTGGGCGTTTAAACTGGAAGAATAATCCACAGCACGACAGGTTCTAATCTAGCGACAGTTAAAGGATGCACTGATACTCAGTAAGGGTGGCGTACATGTAGGACGCAAAAGAGACAAAAGCAACATGTGCAAACTCATTCGAGACCTTCAGCTATGAGTACGAATTTTCTGTACTGAGCACGCGCATTACGTTTAAAGAACGAAAATTTTTGAAAATGCGCGTGCTCAGAACTGAGAACTCGTACTCCAATCTGAAGGTCGCTAGTAACACCTTTTGACACAACAACTGTCGTTTGTGCAAATGCTTGTGTAGAACGTGTCAACCAGCTCTTACCGCCAGCTGACATTGTACCTGCTATTCGTATTGTTATCCTGGTCAAGGTCCTCTGATTGTCGTAGAAGGGAGTCAAAATCATGCCGGTATCGCTCAAAATTCCTTTGAAAATCCTTAAAGGAAACGAAAGTTGTTATTAGCAACAGAGACTAAAAATGAAAGCAACAAATAGACCTTATTCATAAATGGCGGTCACATTTATAATTCTTTTGTCCACGTGCAAATTAGCCTACCAAGCCTCCTTTTAGAGCAAGAATTCTTTTCAATTCACTGTATGGTATCGAGGCTTGGTAGGCTAATTTGCACTTCGACAAAAGAATTATAAATTGGCCGCCATTTATGAATAAGGTCTATAAGTATAGGAAATAGTATGAATGCGAGTCGTTTCTTGATTCATGGGTATGAGAGATTTTTTTTTTTCAATTTTCAAAAATTTTTTTTAGCTATTATATTTATTGGTCATTGACCAATCAGAAACGCGATATTATTTTCAGTATATAATGAATAAACCCTAATCCCCCAACCGCAACCCTTTACTCCACAATAGCCCTTTTCACGGTTAGTTTTTCTCATTTGCATTACAATATAATGTAGCACGTATGTGAGGCAATTTCGGGCTATTTTGTAGTTTTAACCCGAAATTGCCTCGCATCCACGTTAGATTACATTGTAATGCAAATGAGAAAAACTAACCGTGAAAAGGGCTATTAGCCAGTAGCAAAAATATCATAATACTCTTTATTTGTCCTTCCAAAATTTTGCATAAGAATTGTTTTTTTTTTCACTTGGGACTTACTTTGGTCCCAAGAGAAACTCAGTGGAAACAAAGCTTACGCAAAAATTTGGAGGGACAAACAAAGAGTATTAATTATGGTATTTTTGATATTGGCTAATAAAAGGAAGCAAAA
>OX421458.1:30222102-30227102 GCA_949126865.1 Montipora capitata | reverse complement strand
CTGCCTCATCTTCAAAGCGAGTCTAAGTGTGAAGATTTTCTTATGAAAATTAGTTTTCATTCATATATAAAGTAGAACTAATTACCATCACAAAAACTTCGCACTTAGACTCGCTTTGAAGAGGAGGCAGACATGAACTCGAAAATGGCATATTCGCCTGTGATTTACCCACCTTAACGTCTTCCAAAGCAATCTCAAATTCTCTCTGAGTAACAATCCTCTGGAATCTGTTCAAAGCTTCTTCTTTCTGTCCGAACCATTCATTGATATTTCTTAGCTCAGCATAAAGCTTCTGAAAGTCAGCCCAGCGATTCAGAGCGTATTTCAACAGCTCCTCTCTGTCAGACAAAAGAGCGACCAGTTCCGTTTTCTGCGCGTTAAGACTCTGTACACCGTCAACCACACGAGCGATTGATGAATTCCGTCGTTCACCGAGAGACCGGTCGAGTCTTGTGTTAAGGTTATCCAGGATTCGCTGCCTGTTGTCAAGTTCCTGCCTTATAACCTGGTTCGACAATAAAAGACAACAATTATTTGAGCCCTGTCACCACTTAAACAAATGGTTTTCAGGATCAGCAACGCCTGATGAATGATTACACCACCAATGTACTGATTTGACTTGCGTCCTGTCTCAAGAATTAAAGGCACTTTTAAGATCTACCATTTCAAAAGGAAATGAACAGAACAAAGCCCAACAGTACGTTTGAAACCCTGAATGCTGGTTCGAAACACGTTTTCATCCACCACCCGACTTACAAGTCAAAGTGGTCTTCTGAGTGAGCCATCCGGCCAGACGTTTCACATGAACTGAAATGTTGAACTAGCTTGTCCAAATCACTTATGTGTAGTATCTTACATTATACGTCTAACGTCTCTTACATTATACTTTCGCATCTGTTCTTGAGCATCTTCAAAAGAGGCACTACTAAGCACCAAAACAGGTTTCTGTACTGTGTTCCTGGCACGTTCAAACCACCCCTCCAGCTGCTCTACATCCTCAATGCACCTTGCTAATAACAGATCTGACTGTGCTCCGAGCAATTCCTCTTCGCGGTCTTCCAGTAATGAACAGAGGTCACACCAGTTTGTATCAAGTGAGGCTTGACTCTCTTCCAAATCTTCGATATTTCCTCGCGCTTCCTGTTCCAGTTGAGATGCAATCTGGTCCAGTCGTTCCTTGATTGACCTATGACTTTCGACTTCTCTTTGATAATGCTAAAGACGAGCAAACAGAGGGTCCGAAATAAGGGTCATTCCACGACTATTCAATATTCATTCCCCCGATTAAAAGAAAAAAAAATTGCATGCTTGACAATACACTTTAACAACAACAAACATCTTGTTCAAGCCAGTATTTTTCAGGCTTTTTATAGTCAATTTTGAAAGAAATTGCTGGTTTATTAGTATTTAAATACATCGTAGGCAGAATGTGATGTAAATTGAGAACTAAACCCTAAATTCGCGATGTAGGTGACCTTCGTTACGTTTGCTTGAATATGTAGACAATTTGAGAAAAAAACTCCATAATTCGGAGTTTAGTGAAGAAAGTAAAGCGAATTTATTTTCGTGATAGAGAAGGGTGGAAAAACACCTACACAACAAAACTTTCAAATGGTCGTGCGAAGTAGGTGACGGGTTGGACCAAAATACTCGGCGGTCTACCGCCGGTAGCCACCTTCTATTGAAACCCCTGTAGTCACTCGTGATGTTTTGAAAGTTCTCAAATTGCACTCGCCTACAACTCATGCAATTTTGACAACTTTTAAAACATTACTTGTGCCCATAAACCACGAAATGCGCTCGCGTTCATTTCCTATAAATATAATCAACTTACCCTCAAATGCTCCAACTGCCCTTCCACCATATCTAAGCTGTCATCAGAGATGATATTTCTGATAAGCCCCAGTACAGAGCTGAGCCAGTCCAGCATGTCATCCATACCAGTCTGATATTCTCGCCACAACTGCAGCATTCGCTCAAGACGCTGACGCTCGCCCCGGATCTCCTGACGGAGAGCGCGCCACCTTTCCCGAAACTGGTTTAGAGATGCCTGGACGTCTGCGTTTCCTATAGAGACGTGAAGAAATGGATAGCTATTCTAACGATAATTGAGAGATTTAGCAACACGTCCACGTAAAACGCGAACGGCAAAAGTGACCACGTGACCATGATTTTCCCGCCATTTTCCACGTTTGCCGGCTGCCGCTTCTACGTGAAAGTAGGCATTTTTCGCGTTTGCTTTTGTTTCCGTAAAAAAAATACCCCAAAACCATTTTCCGGTATGCCAAAGGAGGAAAAATTAGGTTTCATAGTTATAGATAGTTCATAACTGACTCCTTGCCGCAATTTTCTTCATGAACTCTCGTTGACTCTCCGCTGTTGATCGACAAAACAGCTTCATTGCAACTATCAAACTTAACTATCAAACTTTGGCGGATAAGGATTTTCATTTTATATGGCGTCTTTTTCTACAAACAATGTTCAAAAAGACCCCGAGTTTTCTTTGCTTTTTAGTAACTAAATACTCCAGTTATGGTTGCCGTGGGTCACGCGAAGCAACCTTCACAACCTTCTTTCTATTTTACGTGAAACGTGAAACGGCAAGCTAACGTTCGTCGTTTTACGTAAACGTGATGCTAATAAAGAACCGTGCAATTACCCATCAGCCTTCAGAGCGCTCTTACCTGTTGCGGTCAGCACCTGCTCGGCTTCATACACCAATCCGTCCTTACTCGGTTGGCGTTCGGAAAATTTTCGGTCCACTTCACGGTATTTTATTAATTTCATAAATACAGCGTCAATGCTATTCTCGGGCATCTCTCTGGCAACGGTGAACGATTTTTGAATGATGTTGTCCATCCAATTGTTAAACTTCCTTGCAGACTCTTCAAAGGACTGCCATTGAATCAACACCGATTGGAAATATTCAGCATTCTCTTCGCAAACTTCGCACATGCTGTCAGCAATCTTCGTAACATCTTCGTACTTCGGGCTCCCAACATCACTGTCCAGACGCTCCGCGCCTTGTGCTGCATACTGTCGCATCATGTCCACTTTGGATTTGTGGCTCTGAACGCTGCGACAAAATACCTAGAGAAGAAAACAATGGAGATAAGGACAAAAAAGGAAGCAGAAGATAGTCACAAAAATACCATTAAAAAAAAGGAAAAATAAATCGCACTTTTTGTTGATAAGATTGATCTTTACACAGGTTGACTGTACCTGAAACTGTTTTAACCTATCCTTCAATGCTTCCATTGTGGGAGGCAAGTTCTCATCACTAACAAGCTCGTGAAACGCTTTCTCCTGGGAGGTCAACCACTCAGAAAACTCCTTAAGTTCCTCTTCATACTGATTCTTTTTAGTCTTGGGGGATTTCTTATCCCCGCTGGGAGGTGTCTTCAATTCCCGCACAGGAGACTCACGCACAGGAGTCGTCGGTTTGCTACTTGGAGTACTTGGTTTTTTCTCCTCCCCAGGGGATGAAGCTAACACTGGATGTTCCCTTTCGGGAATGATTGCTTCCACCACAGAAACTTTGGAAGGCGCTTGAGGCTCTGAAGCTATGACACCTAATGCTCTCAGTTTCCGTTTCCTACTCTCTAATATTGCTCGTATTCTATGCCACCTTTTGTTGAGGTCTGACAGACGTGCCTTCTTGTGTGGACTGGCGCCCTTTGAAGACTCTTCATTCAAGAAATCATGAAGAGAGTCTTGAACCACAGAATGGCTTTGCAGAAACTGTTGACAGAAGAGTGAAAAGATTTCTACTAAACAAAACAATTTCGAAGCGCAAAATATTTACTCAATTTATGTATCTCATGGACACGAATAAGCAGCAATGCTGCAGTCTGTCTCCCGTAAAAGAGCAAAGAATAAAATTATAGATGTTGATATTGGGTCTTAGAGATTTCAGTATCAGTAACGAAACATACCTCAAAGTATACTAACTCCATTTCTTGCTCATCCTCGTTAAAAGGACCCAAATCTTTTACAAATTCTTCCACGTCACCAATAAGCTGACACCAATCCTGTAGCTTTCCCTCAAAGTCCCGTCGATAGAGCAGAGCAGTTTCCACCTTCACCATTTTTTCTAGCGCTGACCGCAATTCCTGTTGTCTAGTTAAGACCAGCTTTGTTACGCCTTTCATTAAGCTGTTTAGATCCGAAACTTGCTGACTCAGATCTTTATCATCCCTTGCAGGAGAAGAAAGACGACGGGAAGCAGAATCCAAATTTTTCTTGGATTTTGTGAGGTTCTTTATTAGGCCCTTTCAAGAAAATAAAAAAGATACCCAATTCAGTTTTCAAATGCCACTAATACATCAGATATGTATACGTTGCGGTAATTGCTTTGATAAGGAAAACACGACACTTTTCAGTTTGAATGATACAGATTACACGAAATGATCCTGCGGAAATTGTCAGTTTAACAGACATGTTTCGGTAGATAGGTCTACCACCTTCAGTGTGAATAGGAGATAAATTGCCGCTGCAATACGAATAGATTTTCAAAAACTATGACAAGAATTAGGATGATTTCTAATACAGTGGAACCTCCGGTTGCAACCACCTCTCCTCTGCGACCACTTTTCCAAAATACCAAAAGTGTCCACCTAAAATCACTATATTTGGAACCTCTTGTAAACGACCACCTCTCGTAAGAGACCGCGACCACTTTTAGAGCTAATAGTTTGAAGTGCGGCCACTTGACAGGTAATAGAGCGGAAATTGGATAGTGAGGCGTTGTAACATAATCGCATTCCTCGGTAGAACAAGAGAGGGACATTTCTCAATGGGAAGAACAGGATTTTTGTCTGGAAGTTGAATTTCTGCATGAATAAAACATGCACATACACTGGATTCTATCAGTCGTAAAAGAGACGACCTTAAGGACGGTACCTACTATTGTTATTGCGCATTCCTACTGCGCATCTCAAGATACTCAGATTTCCTATCGGTGATGCTTACTAATACAGGGATATTTTTGCGCAGTTTAA
>OX421458.1:30192102-30202102 GCA_949126865.1 Montipora capitata | reverse complement strand
AAAACTTCCACCTGTCCGAACAGAAAACTCCTATTGTCGGCTCATCAGGGACCCTTAATCCTTGCACATTCAAATTACGTTGACAGTTAAAAATAAGCACGCTTATGAATAAAATAAACGGCGCACAGTCGATTGTCTAAACATGAGGCTGCCGTTAAGTTTCCAATTTTCTGTCAAGAATCCCCAAAACCTGCAACTTTTAAACTCAGTTAATTAAAGTAAAATCCATAACCATGCGTTTCTGAGCGAAGCTTTCAACTTATTTTCTCGGAAAACGACGCGAAAACTTCACGATATTTTGTTTTGACAAATGAAAACAATAAGGACGAAGGTCAACGACGGCCGCAATTTCGGTGAAGCGAAACCACAAATTAGAATGTGAAACTTAAGTATCATCACGAAAAATCCGCAAAACCGAAATACAAAAATAAATATATCCGTAGCAATAATGATGATGAACGACTTCGCCTAGAGAAGTTTGAATGATCAAAGCTTACGTTGGTAAAAATAAATTGCGAATTAGAACATAATTTTTGGTTTTCTTTACTTCAAATGAAAACAGACGCGTGCCCAACAATCCAATATCACGAAATGAGGAAGGAAACCATATTCTATAATCTCCTTGAAATGCAAATTATTGTATTTTTCTATGATCACAAGGGAGGTTACTTCTTTTTTACAATCGATATATCAGCGACATTTTTTAGAACAGACATATAAACAGAACACCATCAACGTAACCCACTCGCGATCTTCCAGGAAAATAAAACTCTGAAAAACTGTACATGTGTTAGAAGAGTGCTGTGTGTCACCCGACGGATTGAATTGAATATGCAAAAACTTATTTTCAAGAGGCCTGCTTCAAACATATTGAAAATCTATGGCATAGAAAATAACAAACAGTGCCGTGGAAGAAAAAAAACGAAGAAAGGTTTGTAAAATACTTAGACGTCGAAAACAGTTCCTCTTTTTTCTGATAAACTTTTAAAAACTCGAAAGATCTTTTTATTCAGTGTAGAAACAATTAGCAAACTGACTACGGTCAGTTGGTTAGAAGTTAATCTGGTTAAATTTAATTTTTGACAATTTCAAATCAGAGTTTTATAACAAACTCGAATAGATTTAAAGTGAAAAGTTATTTCAACTCACTTACCTCTGTTTTACTCTCTGCAGAATCCAAATCATCGGCCCTTAAAGTGTTTACTTCGCTCAAGAGTTCATCAACCCCCTTCGCCGCCTCTTTCGCTTGTTCCATGATCTCTAGTTGTTTCATACAGCTTGATATTCCACCTCTTAACAATTCTCGTTCTTCAGTCAGTTTTTTCTCTGCCTTCTTCCATTCTTCGTTTAAGTTTTGCAGCCTGCTTTCAAACTCCTCGCGTTCGAGCTTGGTCATTTTACCGCTGACTTGTTCGCCTCGCGTGCTCAAGGAGCTTTCCTTGGAATTTAGTTCTGTTAGTAATTCCTTGAAGAAGAAACAAACAATATTCACCCGAAACTCAACTTCTCACTACTAATATTGGTTCCTTAAGACGTGCACTTATTCAATTTTCTCGCCCTAACTACTTGAACAAATTCCCCGTTGATTGTAATTTCAACATGGAAATTTGGCAAACATTTTGGCCCTAGAATGGAGAATATTTGGGTTCATAACAAATATTAGATAAAGTAGAGGGTTATAAGTTACAAGTCAGCGAGTGGAAGTGACAGATTTGATGTATCTTTATATTCTCTGATCTCAATACCGTATGGTGATATGTAAAGAGAATTATACTTTGAGAAACCGACGTTGATATCAACAACCAACCCGCTGTCACCTGCTGACACGACAAAAACACGAGACAGAAAAGGGCCAATCTATGTGGACAAGAATAAAAAAATTCGGCCGTGATCACTAATTACAATTTAACGTCTAAAGTACTGGAAAACTAACCCTAAGGATGAGAAAGCGACACAACAAATTATCACCATTCGATACTTGAAAGTGTAAGCCAAAATAAAATTTTGTAACTTATGATCAAAGTAAACTGAATAAGCAGACTGGAGTGGCGGGAAAATAAGACAACATATAAAACCCTCAAGCGACATCTTAAGCTACAGCAGCAGCCGCTGGAACAGCGAAACAAGACTTGACATCACCCACAAATCCAAGGCCACTTTTACTAAATTAACTATCCTCCGCCGGGACAAATGATTCGGTCAAAGAATTCTAACACAAGCGACTGAGAAGTACTTTCATGTGGGGTGCCGTTTACCGAGCTGCTCGATGCTGCTTTTACTTTGGCGAAGGGCAAAAAATTACAATGAGACCACACCTAGCATAAAAGCTTGTTAAAATAGAGTGATGTGCTGTCATCGATAAAACACTGAACAAAGTTACGAGGACAAGTTCAAACTCAAATTTGTCAGTAGTATTGCTGAATAGAACACCAGAAAATTTCCGACCAACTCACCACATTCTCTTCTAAGTAGATAAAATAGAAAATCTCCGGAACCATATTCATAGTGAAAACAAGAGGAAAACGTTCGAAAAACTCTGCAGGGCTCATTCCATGATTCTATTTTCGGAACAAGAAAAACTGTCGCGATTTCAGTGATAGTGCTTTTGTTTCAAAACAAAGAAAAAACTCATCGTAAATTCAAACAACGAGGGGCACTGTCTGTTTAAGGATGGCTGAAAAATGATAATCACCTTTATCGCGTAATATGCATTATATAAAAATGGCGTGATCAAAGCAAAGTCTTTTGGACTTGAAATTGGTTTGGACTTCACGTGTGCATTCGCGTGTCTATACTGTAAGACCAACCAATGCAACATATAAATCTCAAGGTGACGAATATCTCAAACCTCAGCCACACTCAGTTTTAAGGTGGTTTCGCACAGACGCAAACTCGCGAAGTATTTAATCGAATAAAGCTTTCATAACCGACACTTTCCTTCCTCTGATTTCTTTCATAACCAGTTCGGTATGTAACAAATAGCGTTCATTTTCAAAAATAACGTGCATGGGAAGGTAAGCACTGTTTTCCTATACCACACATGGCAACAAAAAAGACGCCATTGTCGAGTTGATCTCAGCCTCGTTCTGAAGCGCGTGTCACTTGAAATTCGATTTCTTGTACACGAAAAGTTGAATCCGGCGGCTACCTTAACAAACGCTTCTCATGTAGAGGCGGTTTAAAATTAATACGAAATTAAACTCAATAAATGATAAAAAGTTACCTCCACATGAGCTGACATCTGTTCAGCCTCTTGTAGTGAACTGGGTGAATAATGCTCAGCTTTACATCGCTCGAAAATTCTTTCAGCTTCCATAGCTTCCGTTTGAAATGCTTGATATTGCTTTTGAAATACCTGAAGCTCATTCTGGTGAGTAACTAATGTGTTTTTCAGCTCCATCATTTTGATGTTAATCTCCTTAACTTCGACGGCTTTTGCGCTGTCCTGAAACGTTTCACTGTACGTCTTATACTCTTCTAACATGGTTATTAGTGCCTCGAGAGTTTGGCAATGACCAGATATTCGAGGCTCATCAAGCATTAAACTGGCCTCATTTTCGCGCAGAAATGTTGCAGCTTCCTCTATTAAAAGCCTCGCCTTTTTCAACCAGCCTTCCAAAGTTTGTTGGTCGGCCACGAGATTTCGCAAAGCTTCCATTCGATCACGGATCAACTCTGTCAAAGCGGTTCTGTTTTCATTCAACTGATGGTACCGTTCCTCGCTTTCGAATTTTCTATCACCTGGCGCAAAAGTCAAAATTTCTTGCCCCTTTTCAAAAAGTGCCTTGAAATCTCCGTCCCTCTCCGCGAAAGTCCGATCAATGGATCGGCATTTCGCGAGTTCCTGTTCGGTGTACGTAACGTTTGCTTCCTGTGCGATGGAAAGCACATCCACAGCGCGTATCTTCGCTGTGAGACTGGCGGAGAATGTCAATAATTCAGTGCACATATCAGTGAAATTACTCAGTTTCTCAAGCTGACTTATTTCATTGACAAGCTGTTGTCTTACTGTATGGACCTCTGCGGTAAGCTCTTGCACATCCTGTTCGATCGCAGACTGACCAGAACCGCTTTGTTTGACAGAGAAAGCAGCGATTTGTGTCGACAGTGAAGAAAGCATCTGTTCACAAGACTCAATCTTAGCAAGCTCGACTTTCTGATAGGAAATCCTACTCTTGATCCAGTTGTCATCTTCAACGTCGACCGCTTTGTAGCTTTGACTTGTTTTGACTTCCATTAGTGAAACCTTAACATGATTAATGTCAGAATTTAGCAAAGCATACTGCTGCAAGCTTTTCTTAATCTCAGAGTCGTTCTTTCTTGTCTTAATTTGAGCATCTTCCAAGTTCCTTGATATTTCTCGCACATCATCCAGCAACAGTTCTTTCGCTTTTGCATTACCATTGACATTCCTAATTTTAGCCAACAATTTGCTCAAACATTCACAATTTGCGCTAAGAAGAGAACTAAATTCGGTATTGTCCAAAAGAGCTTTTTCCAGTTCCTTTCCTTGAACAACAGAGGGTATTCCTTTACTAACGTATGGAGTACATGCATCTTTCATCCAGCTCCGCAATCTTGAGATTTCTTTCGCGAGGTTTTGCATTTCCGTCTTTTCATTTTCCAGTTCGACCAGTTTTCCCAAAGCGTCACCATTCACCTCTTCTAACCTCTTCACCACACCGCGTAGCTTCTCTCTTGGATCAAGATCGTTTTGCTCGTAGGCAATGATTGGAAGTTCGTGACATCTACTTGAAAGCTGATCGAGATTGTCACGGTATGTATTTATTGTAGCACAAAGCTCATGCATTCGATGAATTCTCGCATCCACGGACTCTTCAAGGCTTCTTGATTCGCGTAAAGCACGTTCAAGCTGTTGAACTCCTCCCGCACATATGTCGAGCTCATGCTCTAATTCTTTCTTTGCCTGAGAGAGTCGCTCGAGTTCACGCAACTTTTCACCTACCGAAGCTCTGAGTTTACCCCAGTCCCCTTGAAGTTTTCCAATCTTTCCATCTAATGAACCATCACTACAAAGCTTACTTTCTTTTTCATGTAATGCTTTCATTTGCGACTCACGTGATTCCATATCACTGTAAAGCCTTTTGAGCTTGGCCATTTGATCTTCCATTGTCTCCACCGTGCATGACAAGTCAACTGGAACCGCTGCCTGATAAATGGTCAGAAGGCTCTCGCAGCGAGCAGATTCTTTATCGAACTCAATGATATCATTAATACGTTCTTCTGCTTTTCTGACTTTCTCGGAAGATTGTTCCTGTGCTTCGTTAACGGCATTTTGAAGTGCTCGGAACGCTTCTCCCCATTCTTTCTTTTCACTCTCGTTTAGCTTTGCTAAAACCACATCTTCTTTATTAAGAACAATGACAGCGTTCTGTTTCTCTACGTCAAGATCTGATGCCAATTGCTTCAGTTGACCAAGAACATTATTTGCTGTTGGTATATCGCTTGCGTGTAGCTCGGAGCTTGGAAGCGACTTCTGAATCATTTTAACACGACCTAAACTGAGCTCCATTTCCTCTCGAGCCCTGCCAACTTCGTAGAACCAGTTTTCCAGCTGTTCTTGCCCAACTTCAGCTTCCATGTTTACCTTCTGACAGTCATCCTTGATCTGGCTGACCTCTTCTCGAAAACGAACCCTAAACGCCTCGCACGTGCCAGCCATGTGATCACCAGCTTGTTCCATCGCACGAATCTTTTCTTTTAATTCCTTGCATTGCTCTTGCTGCGTTTTCCACCTTTCAAGCTGAGCGGTGTATTTTTCTGGCACCGCTGAATACACATCCTGGTCCTTGGACAACTTCTTTAAATCCTCTAATACGTGTTTACATTCTGCCATAATAGACTTGTAGTTCTTCTGTGCTTCTACAAATGTCAACAAGGCCGACTCTTTTACGCTTGCACTGTCGCACAGCAATTTCCACTTAGTTGTGACAGAATCAAGTTTTTCTTGAAGACTGCTCACGCCGTCATCCCCATCGAAATGCAAAATCTTTCCATTTTGTTGCAGACTAGAGAGTTTA
Source organism: Montipora capitata (assembly GCA_949126865.1). Lineage (NCBI taxonomy): Eukaryota > Metazoa > Cnidaria > Anthozoa > Scleractinia > Acroporidae > Montipora > Montipora capitata. The sequence goes on along the minus strand of OX421458.1, from coordinate 30,196,061 downwards.
AATTCAAAAGATTTCAGTTCTGTTGTTAAGACTTTAACCTTTGCAAGCTGCTCGTGAGCGCTGGTACAGTCCAAAGAATGAGCTTCACTTGAATCCAGAGCAGCCTCACATTTATTTAACCAGTCAATTGCCTCCTCAAGCTCTTCATTGCATTGCATACAATCAGCGATCTTACCTTCAAAATCGTTTATTGTTTGCTCAATTTCCATAATGACTTTCCTAAAATCTTCGTGGTCCTTGTCAACTCGCTCCTGGACTCCACTTTGTGAAACAAAGTCTTTCCATGCAACAAGAAATGATTGAAATTCCTCTTTCTTTTTATTGATATCAGTATGGAGGTCTCTCAGCTCACCAAGTTCAGCCCTTAGAGCTGCTATGCTTTCGGACTTGTCTTTCGACATGTGTAGTACGCTATCAGCTTCCCAAACAAATCTTTCATGGCGCGTAATTTCTGTCTCAAATTCCCTTGCCTCATTGAGTCGTTCTTCCAGCTCTTTACTCTTAACAGAAGAGTCCTCGATTACGCTTCTTAAAGAGTCACAAAGACTGTTCAGTTCCATATCTAATGATTCTTCAAGAGAACTGGAAACTTTCCCCACACTCTCCCCGATTCTGTCTCTTGCTTGAAGAATATCATTGAGCACTATTGCACCCTCATCGTTCAATTTTTGAAACTTGTCAAGGTTCTTGCCTAGTTTTCGGACGTCTCCTTCCTGATCAGTCTGTTCGTTGGCAACAGTCAATTCTCTATTTTTCAGCAGCCATTCTTTAATGGAAGAAGTTCGTTGTTTAACTTCAGTTACATCAGTTATACACTGTTCCACGTCCTTTAGCTTCGCTGAAACATTTTTGTGCACTTTTTCTACTCGGGCTTCAAGCGAGATAACGCGGTCCTTATTCCCTCCCAAAGCTGTTGTCGAAGAGTCTTCAGAGTCTTCTACTTTACTCCGTAGGGATGCGACAAATTGCTCGTAAGAGGTACATTTAGAGTTAAACTCCTTAAGTTTTTCGACTTGTGCGATTACGTCTTCCACTTCATGAGCCTGTTGAGAATCAAAAAAGGTAGCCAATTCCCTTTCAACAATGTCCATCCAGCCAGCAACTTCCTCGAACCTTTCATTTAGTTCTTTTTCCTCGGCGATTTTGCGTTCCATTTCAGCAATCTTCGCTGAAAAACGAGCAAGCAAAGTTTTCCACTTATCAACAAGCTCATCGTGCTTCCTTTCCGCGTCCGTTACAGATGAAACTTGATCGCTTTTCTCTCCAAGCTGAAGTAAAGCACATCTCTGGGCTAGAGCGTCCTGAAAATTTCCCTTTAATTCTTCGACGTAAGTTTCCATGCTCTCGATGTTGGTGAAAGATGGAGTATCAGAGGTCACGACGTTCTCAATTTCTTGAACGATTTCCCTACAATGCTGGAACTCGGTTTCAAACTCTTCCACCTTCCACCTCTGGCCTTCAAGTGACACCAACTTGCCAGTGATTTTGCTTTTCAATTCCAAGCACGACATCTCTAAAGCCAGAACTCGAGACTCATTAGATTCATTTCCGTCACTGTCCAAGTTCGGGATCCTCGCGCCTTTTTTCGCCAACTCTTTAATTTCTTTTTCTTTTGACTCGATCTCCGGTTGCTTGGCTTTGAGAACTTCAAGTGCCGTCTTTGGGAAAGGAACATCGGCATCGACAAAATACACTTCTAAGGAATTCTCTTCGGTTTCGATCCAAGCCTTCAATTCCGCATAAGTCTTTTGAAAACTACAGGTCACATCCATAGCTTTCTCAATTTCATCAATTGTAACCGTGGATCGCTCAGCTACTTCTTCCACAGAACTTTTTAACTCATCCAACTGCAGCTCAAGAATCTGCCTATTTGTTTCACTAGCATATTCCAAAACAACTTCGCTTTTCATCAGCAGCTTGTTTACAATATTCGTCGGAGACTGACAGTCGGCTGCGATTTCCTTTAACTTCGCTAAGTGCTCCTCTAACAACTGTACGTCGCCTGAAGGGTTGTTTGCCCCCGCAACTTCGACCTTTGCTTTCTGAATCCATTCTTTAGCGGCTTCTAAATCAGTATTAAAGTTCTTTTCACCTGTAAATAAATTTATAAATTTTCGGCAAATACTCTTAAGAATTGATCGAAAGAAAAAATTAAAAAACCCCAAAATTTTATTCATTACAGCAAAATTTATTTTTCACGTCTTTACTCCTTGCTGTTTAAACTGTACCAAATAAACTAATTTGCTGTCTAAATGCATCTCGGCAGAGAGCTTTAGACCTTCCAAACCATGCAAAAGAAGCTGTAATAGTTACATCAAATTTTTTTAACTTATTTACTCACTTAATTCTATGCAAAAAAGTGAGAGGGTTGTGGGGGAACCCTTGTTATTACATACCGGTATCCTCCACTGCGACTACAGTTTCTCCCAAACATAATCTCAATTCTTCGTCTTTTTCCTTGGCTTGCTGTCGCAAATTTCTCCATTCATCTTTCACACGAGCTAGATGTTCCATAACAGCAGTCCTCTCCTCCTCAGCGAGCTTATCACAAAGAGCAGTTCCTCTGTCAACGACAGAAGATATCATTTCTTCTTTAAGCGTGATATCCTGACAAACTTTCGAGTGCTTCTGAAGCTCGTCACGCAATGACGCTGTGTCACGCGGATTAGCTGACTCCGCTGCCATGACACCACTCGTTTCTTGAATCCACATCACGCACTTTTCCAAGAGATCATAATAATCCGATTGTTCTCCGATGCAGCGTTCAAGTTCGTCTCCTTGTTGCTCAGATAGCATGCGAACATTGTCCCACCTCACAGAAAGTTCCTTCAGTTGCCCTTGAACAGTCGCTCGTTTATCTTCATTCATGCTCTCCAAAGATTTCTTTCCCTTACTCATAATGTCACCTATCATTAAACTCTTTTGTTGGATTTCGTTGTACAAAGTCTCTTGCTTTCTTATCAAGTCCATCTGTTCCTCTTCTGGAACGGTAAACATATCAATCTTCAAGGTATACTCGGCCGCATTTAACCACGCTTCTAATTCTGCCAATTCCAGGGCAAAACTTTCATTTGAAGATTCCAACATGTCCACTTGTTCGATCTTCGGGACATCTTGTTCTGCATGAACTCGCGCAGATTCCTCGCGCACGTTACACATCTCCTTCCATGTAAAACGCAATTTTTCTAAGCGCTCTTCTAAGATGGAGCGCTCATTTTCGGGCAAAAGGGACGAAATTCGATGACCTACTTGAAGCACTTCGTCCACGGAAGATTCCACATCTAAAAAGTCTTCAGAATTATCAACAAGCTCCACTGTTTCGTTGGAAAATTTCTCAAGTGCTTCCATGCATTCATTGTATTTTAACTCAAATGTCTCTACCTCTGAGATACATTTAGTGAGATACTTCTTTTTCTCTGTGGCAAGCCTGTGCACTCTTTTCCATTTGTCACCGACCGTTCGCAGTTTTTCTAGAGTTTCCCGTTTTTTCTGTGGATTTTCCTGAATTATTTTCTTGCCCTTGTCACTAAGATTGTTGACAAATTCCTTCTGTGTTTGCAACTCTGCTAGCAAGGGCTAAACAGAAGAAAAACATCTCAGAATACATTATGTTTCCATTTAAGGAACAACTGCACAACAGGGCTGGGGCAAAAGTGATCGACGAGGTCGACGAGGACAAGAAGAAATAGGTAAAGAGTATCACGACCGGGGACATGTGAATATCAATCAAGTTATCTTTGGATGTTCCTAGGGATGGAAGTCAGTTCATTTAACCTCCGCAACTCCATGAAATTATGAACGAAATGACTGTAGATATATATGAAGTGCGGGTTATCGACGAAGGAGTGAAATGATCCACTGAGCTCAGCTGGGAGAGCACTGGACCGGTATCGCAGAGGGGTCATGGGTTCGAATCCCGTTGAGGCCACCCGAATGGGCCATTTCCGAGTTGCTATTTG
>OX421458.1:30177102-30182102 GCA_949126865.1 Montipora capitata | reverse complement strand
TCTCTTTTCTGCGATGTTCTTCTGCAGCGATTCAAAGCGTTCAATCAACTCTTCCATCTCTTTAATCGCACAGCCATCTTCGTCCACCTCTCCCATTTCCTGTGCTGCTTTTCTCAGTGCTTCCAAATCGCGTTTGTGAGCGTTCAGACGATCAAGGATTCCCTACAATCAAAGCGTCGGTCATTTCATAGCAAAAGGAAATGGAAGTGTGCATCTTGGTATCGTCGTTACGAAGGTGTTATCATACTCTGTCTGAGGGAAAGATTCGGTTCCGCGATTTTCATGCGCATGCGTAAGATTTAGAAGTATAATTTATTCCTTTAATTCTGCTAAAGGTTGGCTAAACGCAATTTAGGCAAGGTTAACCTCAAGCCAATACTGCCACTGCTCTTACCCATTCTCACACATCTGTGGAGCGCCCACGGAATTTTGCAGGGACTTTCTTGAAAAGCTTTGCGTTCTAGCGATCGTTGCGGATCAGTGCTTTTGTGAGCGAATCCTGCTGGCCCTGGATGACCTCAGGCCGTTACCCGCTAACTTTTAAGGCACCAGTTCCCAAGCTCATCAATTGGCGATGAGTTTAATTTATTAACTTGATCTATATTATTTCGAATCTCGTTTCTACGTTACGTAAGACGCAATCGTTTTTTCCAAGAGCAAGACTATTCAGATAAGGTGCCTCAGTTAGGATTTGCTGCGTTTGTAATTTCATCTGCAAATGGTTGGACTTTCAAGCGTTCTCGGACAAGGACTATAAACCGTAGGTAACGTCTCACAAATATCCTCTATGTTCATAAATTCCCGTTGGGACGTTAAAGAACCCACACACTATTCGAGGGGATGGAGTCCCCGGTGTTGTATGGGTCCACATTAGCTGAATAGCTGCCAAAACTTCAACCTGTTCAAACAAATAAATAACTAACAATCAAGCTTTCATTGTTTTCATGCCTGATAAGCTGTTAGCTGGTCTTGAGCGCTGTCTATGCGACAGTTCGTTACGTTCTGCATCTCTGCGTCTCCTTCTTTTTTCTTCAGCCAGCGAATCATTTTCAGCTTGTTCCTGGTAAAGTCCCACCATTTTTTAGCCGTTTTCTCGATGCTTTTCTTTTTCTCTTCAACGTCCTACATTTCAGATATAAGACAAAAGCAAAAGTTCATCGTCGTCGGACCTTACGCAAGGACGACGACGACGGAAACGAGAGGGTTCTCTAAAAATATTATTTCCCGTTACTGAAATAATTTTGCGATTACTGCAAGTCACTCGGCTTGGAAAGTGTGAGTCCACATTACAAGATTAAAATTGATGAGGACGGTGCGGATATTTAGAGAGAAAATTGAAAATTCATCGTCAGGTGCTCTCGTCCTCCACACGACGTCAAATTTGATCATTTCACGTCGTTGTCAAGACGAGAACGGCAAAGAAATGTATCAAAATGTAAAACGCACGTGCAGGGCTTTTTGCTATTTAAACCTGTTGTTTTGTGGCGTTCTCGTCCTTGCTTAAGGTCCCTAATATCATCACTATTGATGCAAAAATAAACTACCAATTGAACGCCCTCAGAAGCCTGATTAAAGCATTCCACAATATGCCGTGCATGACGCACGTTGGGCATGTTGGGCTGAAATAAGATTGTCCTCTTCCACAGATAAAATAGTCCGTGCAGCACACAGAAGTGTTGACGGCACAATCCCTTTGATCCAAAGGAAATTGTTAACGTTTAGAAGAAAAAGGCAATTTAGTGCAACCGTTGCTGATGCTTAACATGTAGTGGCTCGTGGAAAGGATGGGACACAGTTTGCTTGTCGACGGGCGAAAAGCCAACTGACGAATCAGAGTCCTAAGAAGGATTGGAACCTACGATCTCCATAGCAACGATCAAATGCAGTTGTCCTTTCGCCCGTCGCCTTGTCGTCACCAGTTTCCCACGGCAAATTTAGTTTTAGTCTCGCATGCGCACCTGTATGACCGTATGCCACTCGGTGCTTAAGTCACCAAGTTTCTCTTCGAAGGCCACAGCTTGTCCTGAGGATTCCTGTTGCAACATCAAGTGACCCTCTTTCACGACCACATCAAGATCGAGGCACTGTTGCTTCCAATATTCCACCTTGGCCTGTAGAAAAAGTTATAAAACAATTTTTCGTTGGTTACCGAAATACGTTTCATATATGCTTCCGTTCTTTTTTTGTTTTTTTTTACGCCACAGGTCAATGGCAAAAGGACACAAACCCAAAAACAATTGAAAGCTCTGGTTAACTAGGAGATCCTGCACCACTTTTTTCAGCCAATAACAAGCAAGTGCATTACAGCTATGGATTCTGATTGGCTTAAAAAAACATCGTGCAACCTTCTGAACCATTTAGAATGAAACAAAACCGAAACACACTTGTGGTTTGCTCAAATGCATTTTCCCTTTTTTTTGTACCTTCGCCTTCCTTGATTCTTCCTTGATCTTCTCCAGGACAGTGGGAGGTATATCTTTGGCAGTACTAAGCTTCTCTTCAATCTTCTCTAGATACTGTACCACATGTTTAGATGAGTCCAGATAGTGACGAGACAGTACCAGTAGTTGGTATCTTCCGGCAGCCCATCGTAACATCTCGTCCCAACGATGGGTCAACTTCGTGAGTTTCTCGCTGAGTCGCTCACCGTCTTCGCCTTTGCTCGCTTGAAGACGCACTTCGCGGCCTTCTTTGACGAGGGACTCGAACGAATCTTGGCGACCTCTGAAGTTGGACTGAAACTCCTAGCGAATAACAAGGTTAAGTCAATGTACCCTCGATATACAGAGAAAAGTTTGTTTGTTGAATATAAAATACAGTCGTCGAGTTTATCTACCGATAGGCTGTATTTTTAGTTAATTGGGGTTGAGACAGCTCATTCAATTTTAATTGGCTAACCTAGTCAAACTTCTACTGCCATTTAACATCGCCCTTGTCGACTCACCTCCAGTCCCTTCAACTGTTGAACAGCCTCGTTCTCATCACGTGGTTTGTCGATCATAGTGAACCCTTCCATTTCCTCGACCCAGGCCAAAAACGCGTCCAGCTTTTCATGGAAACTTTTCCAGCAGTTGAGTTCTCCTTTCAAACTCTCGACTCTTTCAGGGATGCTGCTCGATAGTGAATCCCACTTCTTTTTGAGTGAATCACACTTATCGTCGACTATCTTGTCTTGTATGTACATCATGTATTTTCCACTGTTCGATAATTCTTGGTAGTTTTCAACAGCCGACATGAAATCGTTTTCACCGTTTTCCATGTCCCGCTTTACGCCCTAAAAATAAAAGTAAAAAATGCGTGTTATAAAAAGGATATATCGCAATCTACTGTAAAATGTAACAAATCAAGAAATCCTACCGAGCTTTCAAAAGAACTGTAACAGGTATCTTACAAATTTTAACATTAAAATAGTTAAACCAGGAACAACCATCAAAATGACAATCACTTTTAACGGCCAAGACAGGGTTGCACAAGAATATTTAAACGAGAACGAACATGCTAGTGCTAGTGAATGTCACTGATATTGTGACAATTCAATATATGATCAGCTTACTATACAACTTTTTTATAAGAAACACTCAACTCGGAAATTACCAATTAGATCGATGTACATGTCTTCATGTATGTATGTAAACAACGAAAATCTGTAATTGTAAGAATCGGGTTTACTGGTTAAGTTTAAATATTAAACTTAATTTAACAACAAAGGGAAAAGATCTCTCGAGATTTACACGCCAACTGGTAAGCTGAACTGGTGGGAACAGCGGGAGATCCTGGGATAAATTTAATCTCTCCCAAACTGAGATGATCGATAACTACTGGCATTAAGAAGTACAGAAACACAAGTCCTGTTCTCCTGTCAAGTCAAAAGTATCTGACGGAAACTTCAATAAGTCAAAACAAACAAACCCAGAATGATTAGCATCGAGCCTTGACTTGCTAACTACGTCTCCAAGTTTGTTTGCCATTGGGTCATTTTGGGTTTACGACGCTCGACTGAACGTTACCATACCTCATAGTAAGCCAACGCCTCTTTCAAGCTACCCTCGTCTCTACTTGATAATCCTTGCTCCATCAAAAGCTGATCTTCGGCCGAGAGTACCCAGGATTCCATATTCTCCAAAATACTCTCTCGCTCAGCCCAGTCCATCCTAAGGTCATCCAAATCACTCAGTTTTATCTCTGCCCTTTTTACCGCCTCTTTCCATTTTTCCTCGAGTTGTTTAAGCGTGTCTTTAATGTCCAGATCTTTTAACCTCATACTCGCTGCAAGCTCTGAGCCTTTCCAGATCAAATTGTCCAACACACCTCGCAGTTCACGCAGGTGTGCGAGCAGCATCTAACACATGGGACAATTGAGTAAGAAAGTACGTCAGAACGCCAGTGAAAAAGACTTGAGACTTTAATTTTATCAATGAGGAGTCTAATAATGAAGACTCATTGAAGACTCACTGAGTTTATGAATGCTATACTGTGGTTGCCTAGCAAAGTTTGAAGTGCAGCAAGGGAGTTCACAATTTAAAAAAAATCCATCCAGTTTGGATGTTAACTGTTATTGCCATAAACCCTTGACAATAGCGCATTCTACAGTTTCACGGGGTGCTAAGTTAACTGGCCTTTGAATGAAAGCGAGTCCAGAGTTGACCTTTCGTTGAAGAGACAAACCACTTCGCTTTCCTTTTAAATGCAGGCTAGTTAGCTTTATAACGACACCATTAACATTATAAACGCAGTGTGGTCTGTGGTTTAAGAGAACCCGCCTTCCACCAATGTGGCCTCGGACAAGTACCTGGACTCAGACATGAAGTTTGTGTTTGTCGGTTCCCGACTCTTCTCCGAGAGGTTTTTTTTTCTCTGGGTGCTCCAGTTTTACCCTCTAAATAAGCCTTGAGACTTGGATATATTAGTGCCATGAATATGCCAGCAATGGGCCTTTCCCTGCAAGGGATCTTCGGGAACACTGAAACAAACGGTAAATCAATAGGAAATCCCAACTGGAT
>OX421458.1:30132102-30172102 GCA_949126865.1 Montipora capitata | reverse complement strand
TGGGTACTAAAGTGATGATTCACCTCAGCCCACTCCTTATCAAGCGCCTCAATGTTCTTTTTCAATGAGGCCCGTAAATCGTCGAACTGGCCTCTAATCAAGCGTGATTTTTCTCGGTTATAAACTTCACCCCACTCTTGTGCAATGTAAGCTGCTTCGCCTTCCAGGCGCCTTTTCACTTGTTCGTTGGGGATGATTGCTCGCAACTGTTCCTGTGTCTGAAGAAGATCGTTGCAAGCTGCTTGGATAGAATCTAAGTCGTCGCTTGAGGCCTTTGTGTTAAGGAGAGAAACGTTATACACGGTACGTATACACTGCAGGCGACAATAAATTTGTTACTATTCTCTTTGTACTAAAGGAAGCAACTTTAAAATCGACGCTTTTATCTCCATCAATCTGAAGGACAACTTCAGGTATGGAATGGACACGAGAAGTATTAAATGCAAAACTGATACGAAAAGATATTGTTAATTAAAAGACTAATATCAACAAGGAACTTCTCCACATTGTTGCACAACTTATTTCGAAAGATCCTGGTTGGAAGTTCAGAGAATTTTCTGTCTCCTTACTGGTCCCTTTGATAACGTAAAGAATGTTTGATACGGTTTTAAAATCATGGAGAGAAACCTATACTGATAACCATGAGGCCATACATAGTTACTGATAGGAATGTCAAATAGTACGGTTTAAAAATAATAATATTATTAAACCCGGCCGGCAGAGAGTTGCTGAAATGACAGATTAAAGGAAAACCTTTCCCGAGAAACATTGGCGGAGAAATGAGGGAAAATTAAGAAAAGTAAAGACTGGGAGGCAATAAGCATAGCGTTGGTGAGTGAGCTCATCCCATAGACACATGAGTTCGTATGCATAGAAGAAGAGAAACAAAGACAGAAATGATCCTCGCTATTAACTGGGTTTCAATCGAGTGTCGTAAAACCAAAACCAAAGTAATTATTTTGGCCAATCAAAAAGGACGAAGACAATCCAGTAAACCAATCAAAACTCGAAGTAATTACACGTAGCCGACACAAAGCGCGAGAAAATGTGCACGCGCGAACCACGATTGGTTTTGGTTTCACTTGTGATTGGTTGAAAAAGTGGCGCGAGAACTTTGAACCAATCACTGAGTGAAGTAAATGCAAAACCAAAGCAATTCGCTAATTACTTTCGACACTCAATTGAAATTGTTGCTTTTTATAGACACCTGAAAAATTTAGGTGGCTTCAACGGGATTCGAACCCGTGACCTCTGCGATGCCGGTGCAATGCTGGTGCAATGCTGGTGCAATGCTGGTGCAATGCTGGTGCAATGCTCTACCAACTGAGCTATGACGCCACACAGTTGGGAGCAGGTCAATTTGTTGAGCTAATTAACAAATCGAAAGTGGTTCAGCGTTTGTCTGTACGCCAAAGAAAGTTTTTATTTCCAGAGCGTGAACAAAATCATGACACAAAGAAAGAGCAAGCGTTGTCTATAACTTTCTCGCAATATGATTGGGTCATTTCCCAAAATGGGCGTTCCTGATTGGCTATTACATTGCGTGACAAATTGACACGAGCATGACGTGTACAGCGTTGTCCAGACTCTTATCGACAACGGCAAATTAGCCAATCAGATTGCGAGATTACAAGCAATTGTGGTAAAAAATTGTTTTGCCTGAATTTTCCAAGTGTCTATTTGAGACTATGAATTGCTTAAATTGTCTAGACTAGTGCGAGGAACATTTCTCTCTTCCGTCTAAAGCCCGCACCTCATTCCAATATTTACATTTCTTTCAGAAGAGAAACAGGCAGTGACAATTTTATCACCTTTGATAAGTCGGATTCCAAGGTCCACAAGCGCATTTTCTTTGCGCATTCATCAAAATTTTTAAGAAGCACATGACATTCCTGCAGTGAAGTAGAGTGCGAGTCTACACCTCCCTGGATAGTCTTCCATTTAGTATTAAGCACGGCGATTCTCTCGTGTGGTTTGGAGAAGTCGACGTTATCAGCCAATGAGTTACGCAACTGCAACAACAGTTGGTTTCTGCTTTCCACGAATTGACTGTGTTCATCGAGGTTTCCAAACACATGCTTTAACAAAACGAGAAGCGACAAGGGTTAAAATGACAGTTGCAACATAATTAGAGAACTAAGTGTTCTTTGTGACGACCAAATGACAAGAAGCCAAACAGAGCTCACTCACTGTGTATCTTGCCAGTTCTTTTTCAACTTCTTCAACTGTGTTAACATTCTTGTAACCTTCCAAAGATGAAAGTGCCTCCTCCACCCAGCTGAACTGTTCTTCAAAGCCGGATTCGAAGAGCTCAAGCTGCGGTAACATCTGCTTTAGAGTTAAGTACCTATCAAAGAAATGAAACGTGCACTCATCCAAACTATAAAGTTGTCTAATAGTACTTCCCTGTGGCTCTGTTGTACCACTAAGAATTTAGCGGTACTTCCATGCTCTGCTATTTTTATGCTCACAACATGGAGACCCGGGATAAATCCCCCGAGACCTTAACTAATGATAACGATGATGACGTCGGTATGGTGAGCAACGTTCATGGACGTCGGACGTGCTATGGCGAGGCTTTGCAGGGCTTCTTTCGTTTTGTAGAGTGTTTTTTACTGATTTGTTTAGTTTCCATTTGTCTCTGTTGTCCTCGTAAAGGATAATGATGTCGCTTACTCGTGAGAGTTTGGAGGAAATACTCAACAAAGAAGCTGACTCCTTTGAAAAGTTCACTTGATTTATTAAATGCACAATACGAGAGTAAACTCAAAACAACACCAAAATGTAGTTCTGCACTACTACCACTCGAATTCAAGCTACGCAGCTGTGCGTTCCTAATGTGTTGTTTATTATTATGTACAAGGTGATCCTGAACTTTGTGTCTGTGGGTGAAATCCTTCAGTGTGACCAGTCAAATTAACGCCTTCAAAAGAACTACCTTCTTTAATGCTGTTGGAATTATGGCATTTACACAATTACAAAGAATCACTGCCACCCTGCCTTTCTAAAGAATGGATAAAAACACATCAGAAACGTTCTATGCTTTACCAGTACCTGTGCGGAACAGAAGCTTTGATTTTCTCAAACCTTCTGTTGATGTTTGAAAGAGTAGCGTTTATAGACGAAGCCATGTCTGTTTTGAAGTCCTTGAGGATGGCTTTGGTGAGTCTGTTTAAAGAATTGACATTTGATTCACAATGCTCAATCTCCCTTTGTGTCACCTAAAAACAGGATAAAAGGAAAGGAAAAGGAAAGGAACTTTTAAGTGTCTAGTCGGTCTGGCGCTGGAGCACTATTTGGGGACACTGTTAACTGAAAAATTAAAGCAAATCTATTTTAATGTTGGTTTTTGAGGACAGGGGAAAACTGGAGTAACCACTGAAAAACCTCTCGGTGCAGAGTAGAACCAACATACTCAGCCCACATTTGATGCAGAGTTTGGGAATCGAACCCGAGCCACACTGGTAGGAGGCGAGTGCTCTCACCACTATGCCAGCCTGGTCCCGCATTTGTCAACAATTACTTTGCAAGTCTTTTCTTTCTAAGCGCGAAAAAAAGATCTTACTAACTGCGTTCTCACACAACCTAACTTGACAAGAGGTTAGGTTTAAAGACTGCGCACATTAAACTTCCATAACTTCATTGAGGAAGATACCATAAGTTTGCGAGGCGAATTTCACAAGATCATGGCATTACCTCCAGTTTCTCGGTTCGTTCCTTCACAGCCTCGTATGTCCCTTCTACAGTGCAGGACCCAAACACCTCAGCATCATAAATCCAGTCCATCACTCCATCAACAGTCTCTTCAAATTGTTCCAGTTTCGAGTTTCTCTTGTCGCATTTCATGATCCTCGAGTGTCGTCTGATAATACGCTTTAATCGTCGATCTACGTCACGGAGAAGCTGGCTCATATCGCTTTTCCTCCTGTCTTGACAATGCGCCAGAATTGTTTTGCTGCAGTCCTGCACGGTTGATACATCAGACTGGATTTTCTCAACGTCTTTCAAGTACTCCTAGGTGGTCAAAAATCGCGTAATTTAACATACGAGTCCTAAACAACCACATCTAGATCTATCCTAACAAGAAAGACAACGTTTTCGATGAAAAACAGCACATGAAAGTTCTAAATGCTTGTTACGTAACAAGCAAATGCACCAAAATCCTTTTTGCTCTTATCCCACTCTGGCATTGCTATGAAAAGATACATTTGAAGAAAACACATTTCCTCCATTTAGATGAAGATTTGACTGAATAAAAAGCTTCCAGTCAGCTAAATAAAGCTTAACCTGACGGTAGAAACACAACTCGCTTATTTACTCATGTCTACAATACCGACCGCAAAACCAAACGATTCTCCCACGGCTATTTCCCAAGGTATGCTGTTGGCTGCATGCTTTTATGCTTTTATGCTTTTATTTTGATTTACCACGAAATACAAATAACGATAAAACAAAACAGTTACACAAAAGCAAATGAAAGTGGCGAGGAAGCCCAAAAAGAAACCATGAGGCTTATAGACATTGGGCTCCCTCAGAGTAAAAATAACGTTAACATTAACGGTAAGGCCTGGATCGAAAGTAAAATACAATGAAGGTAAATATAAATTAACTAATTACATAGACTGAGTTGACAGAATATAAAGTATGATACAAGTAACAACAAGAATGAAAATAATATCAGACATGAGAAGAAATATAACTATTTACTACAAGATTTATAACTAATAATTCATATATAATTTTTTTTTCAATTTCGTTTTGAATAAGTGGAGAGAATTAGATTCTTTAATATCATTTTCTATAGAGTTATAATAAGTAGGTCCTTGGAAACTGACAGAAAATTTACGAAAGTTTGTTCTACAAGAAGGAAGGTGAAAATCGTTCGCATGTCTAGTGGCATAGCTATGGACTTGTTTGTTTAAAGAAAAATAATTGTTGAACTTTGAAGGCAAAAGAGAATGGTTAAGAGCAAACATAAGTTTACCCAATTCTAGCTGTCTAATATCGGAAAGTTTTAGTAGTTCTAATTCTTTGAAAATAGGGTCTGAATGAGAATCGAAAGTTGATTTAGAAATAATTCTGATAACTCGCTTTTGCAAAGAGACAAGACGGCGAAGATTGGTTTTGTGCTTGTTAAGCCCACCTACCTTGACCCTTGCCGACTCAAAGATTTTCCTCTGTATAACACCAACGATTTAATTCGTCACTAACTCAGGCCTCTTAGAGGCAAAAAGGTTAACGCAGACTTATCAAGTTAGTGACGGGAATGCGATGACCCAAAACAGCGCCAGGTTCTCCGAACGAGGGCACTTAAATGATCGATCACGTACCTTACAAGCTTTGAGCGTTCCATTTTTGATCAAACCTTCTGCATCCTCCATCCATTTGCTAACAGACTCCATCAGAGTGTCAAACGTTTTCCACTTCTTGTTAAGTTCCTCGAGGTGTCTCAACCGAGAGGTGACCTCATCGGAAATCTTATCGACTTGCTGGTCTACGTTCCAAATGAGGTTCTTGACCTCCATCGTGCGGGATTCCGGCAGTATATCCATGAAGTCATTTCCAGCCTCATGCAGACTGCGGTGATATTTTTTGCATCTTTTCAGGAACTTCTTGTCGAGGAAAAACAGCTGAGTAAAAAATGCATGATGATAATGAAGGTTTAGTCATTTTATGTAATGTAGGCGCCGGGTTCTGCTAAGCTCTGAGACGCTAGTTAAAGTATCAATGGAATCTGAGCGTGCGCCCTTTCTACCCCTCTCTCTCCCCTCCCTGTCTTTCTTAGTCTACCGTTTTATGGGTATTGAAAGATACGGCCACACGGATCAGAGAAAAGTCGAAACACAAACTGAAGTCACCAGGAATCGAACTGGAGATCTCTATCTCCTACTAGCGCACAATAACCACCTGAGCTACGCCGGTTCCTAAAAGGAGCGCAGTCCTGCCAAATTTGCCGTTTTTTGGTCAAAACTGAGAAATCAATGAGTGAACAACCAAAATAGACTATATCAAACTAAACGCATACATTAAAAAGTTGAAAACAGCGCGAAGGGTATCCGTGTCTTGATTACAAGAAAGTGAACATACCGTATATTCTCTAAGAATCTTCTCCACATGAGGCAAAGATGTAAATTTGACAGGTTGACTGATCAGTTGTTTGCGACCAGCTTCCAACAACAAAAGGATCTTTGATCTGGAATTCTCATAGGCAAGCCTCAGCTGACGATCAGAAGACTTTTCTCGAACTGTTTTGATGCGGTCGTCGATTTCTTTAAAAAAGGAAGCGTCCATCACAACATCTTCATTGTCACCTGACTGGACAATGGAATCGAGATCCTTACAGTGTTCATCCAAATCCTTGAAGAAAGTCTGAGTTGGTAATGAGAAAAGTAATATAATAATAATTAATCATAATTTATTCATTTCTGGTGCGCATCTTGACATGACTATGATCAGATGCGCATTCTTAAGTTATAAATACGACAAATAATAGATAAATATCTATCACGTGGTTTGGCAATACTGTAGCAACGCAGGAAAGGCTCGTGACATTTAAAGAGGGAACAATGTTGCTAAAAGAGCCAGCGTTGAAAAAAATGTATATATTTGAAGTGCGGGCTAAAGACGAAAGGGAAAAGTGATCATTCCACATATTTGGACAATTTAAGGAATGTTCTCTTATAGATAGTCTTAAATTTCAGCCGTCTCCTCCCTAACCCTACTAGGGTTGGGGAAGAGACGGCTGGAATTAGTAGGGTTAGGGAGGAGACGGCTGAAATTTCAGACTATCTTATAGACACCTGAAAATTTCAGGTGGCTCCAACAGGATTCGAACCCATGACCCCTCGAGATCAATTATCAGTCATGTGACTAGTTTGTTCCCAACGCTTAAATGGTTTTTGTACAAATACTTGTACCGTTAACTTTTCAAGCCGCGGTAAAAGCTCTCCTTTGGGATTCGCCAGTCTGAAAATTTCCATGCTCAATTGGCACCTAACCGGCTCTTTTTGGGGTGCTCAGTTACCAAAAATTTAACAAGAGAGCAAACTCTAAACCAAAGATTTTTCTAATTTTCAAATCGTCATAAAATCTCCACCTTAGGTGGTATTTCTATGAGTATTTGCCTTTTGGCGAGGTGAAACATGATCTTTTCATCTCCCCAATTCATATAGCGCTCCAGTTTTTATGTTTAACAATTATTAGTCATGTGATCAGTTTGTTGCAAATGCCCGTTTGTCAAAAATAGAAACGAACCTCGTGTTGCTTCAAAAGAAACTTTGGAGGCACTTCACAAATCCAATTTTCTTCCGTTTCATAATAGTTGAGAAGGGACTCGGCCTCATGTAACCACAGCAACAAGTTCCCAAACTTCCCATCTTTGCTCACGTGACGTCCTACTTCCCAGATTTTCTCTTCCAGCACAGTGACCTTGTGTTTGACTATTTCCCACTTAGTGACAAGAACATGAAGTTTGTCTTCTGGCAAGGAATATTGCGGGTATTTTGTCTCGATAACGCGATTAATGTGGAATTCACGTCTTTGAATTTGTTGTCGGAAGATTTGAATCTGCTTCTGTTGAAGAAAAACAAAACAAAAAATGACCGTTTCCTAGCGTTTTTAATTGGTAGTCGTGAAACAAGACCAACGTAATTAGTTTGGCCAATCTTAATATCCACAGACGATCAAAGCAGCCGGTGCCAAATACAACATTTCGTAATTGACTTTGCATCTTGTTGGCAGGGAATGTAAGACGTGATCATGTCAGGTGCGATATACCATGGAACACTCAATAAAAGATCAACCCCCTCCCAACTGTTTAAACGTCTTCTTGTTCCACTTCTATATATTTCACCCTCCTTGATTCAATTGACCATTTTGTATTATAATTAACAAAACCAAAGCAAATGTTGTAATCACGTATCTTAACATTTGTTCGGCAAAGTTAAATAAATATACTCCCATTGACATTACCATCAATACCATGCGTTAGGCATGATTGTAATGTAGTTAATCAAATCATTGACATTGTTATTATTACTCGTTCAAATGATCTTTTTTTCCTGACAAAGTTGAATAAATAAGCAAATGTTAATGTCGTACAAAGGTTGTAAGCAGTGATCTTGGTGAAGAACAATACTAATAGAATTGTTCGTTTGTCTCACGAGGTGGGACGTTTTGTATCCACACTGCTGTTCTTCATATAGCTTGCAGAGTTGGCATTTTTTGATTAACGCTCGTTGAAAGTGATCAATCAAAGGATTATTCACTCCTTTTTGCCCTTAAGTCTTCTGCAGGCGAGTCTTCATAATGCGATGTGGTCGTCTGTTCTGCATTATTACAAATATTAAAATCCACACTACAAAGCTTTTCATACGGACTGTTACAAAGAGTTTTGCACCTGGCCTGATCTAACCTTTTTGAGGCAAAGGCAATCAGAGCGAGTTATGTGTTTCATCGGCAACAAGATGTACGCCACTCGGCAGAAGCAAAGAGCCATGGAGCGGACTTTCATAAAACACTAGCCCTACTGTACAACATGTTTAAAAATTGGAATGGGGAGATACAAAGGCTGAAAATCTCTATCACGTACTGTTAAAAAGGCGAACATTTATGTGCACGTATCTGTTAAAATATTCTTCAAAGGTAGAGAATTAAAAATTCTTATTGATTTGTTCGAGGTAATATTTGTTCTACCCTCGGAAGAGTTTGTTGAAATCTGTTACCAACAGCTGTACAAAATCTAAGACAGAAGTACGCCATTATATCAACGAAGGTGTTACCTCCTTCCAATTCTGCACGCAACAAGCTTAAATGAGGCTTTTTTGACCTGACGTTAGTCATGTTCGCTTGCATTTGCCGGTGATTCCATTAAGCCGTGAAAGCGATTTTATCAATGCAAATTCGTTAAGGTATCAATTGTCATTGTTTCTTAGGATACCGCTTATTACACACCTATTGTCCTGACAAAAAGAACAAGACAAAAATAAAATGCAAAGCTGTTAATAAACGACCCAAAACGTACGATAAAAAGCGTCTTGTAAACAATAACAGTGTAACGCTTGTCTAATTGAGAGTAAGGATGACTTAGTTGACACTCTTGAGAAACGAGGACAAAGCTCACATTCGCTAGCGACCAAATTGGTTGAATATGCTAAGATGCCTTTTAGCGACTTTACTTTCTTCTGATGACTAGCCAACCGTGAAATGTTAACTTTGCACATAGTTAAGTTTATTAGCCTCGCAGCGTAGGAAGGCGCCACCACAACAGCTATTAGTACCAATTACTGTGGGCCCATAAAAGTCTGCATTTATCAGACACCCCAAAGGGAACTCCATGTCCTACTTCTTGCGAACAGTGTGTGGGGTTTAACATTTTACAGAGTTAAACTAGGCGAAGGAGAAGCCTACAGTTAATAGTCCTAATCGAAAAGGACTTGAATAAAAGAAAAGGACTCTTTTTTAACGTAGAAGATTGTTTTCTTTGCGTCGCTTGCTTCACCATGCATCACATAAGCAGACACTTGCGATGGTAAACATTTTCGAGATCTTTTACAAGCCCTTGCTATCCCAGCTACAGTAGAACCTCGATTTGGCGAACCTCTTAATACCGTTAGCTTCAGTATCACGGACGAAATTCTTAACCCCGCACTGGCAGGAAAATATATGGAAAGAACCTCGATATAATGAATTGTATTTTCCAGTG
Organism: Montipora capitata; assembly: GCA_949126865.1. NCBI lineage: Eukaryota > Metazoa > Cnidaria > Anthozoa > Scleractinia > Acroporidae > Montipora > Montipora capitata. The sequence continues at coordinate 30,162,399 of OX421458.1, read as the reverse complement.
ACCTTACCACTTCGTCAACCCGAGGTTGCACTTAAGAATACGTTATAGCAAAAGGTATTTTGCCCTGTCAAAGGGCCGAGGGACAAAGATAAATTGAAATAATTAGGACAAACCGCCGAAGGGCAGGTGGGAACGTCAAGACGTCTACAAACGAATCAGGGACGGTAATTTAGCGAAAGGGGGCGAGAAAATGGGTTATTGACCAAGCCAAGATGTCTGGATACACCACCAGCACCAAATAGTAGTACTGGTCACGTATAGCGATATTTCTTGTTTACAAACATTGACGTCACATTTCTTTTGATATTCAAATTCGCCAACCACGGAACAAAAGAAATCATTGTTTCAACAGCCAATTAGGCTCTGGTTGGCATATTAATAACAATGGGTGACATTACGAGAAACATCGCCATTGTTTGGATCGTGAACGTCTCCAGTAGGCAACTGTAGTCGTGATTTTACTCAAGGACGTAGCGGAGTCGACGAACGTGTCATCATATTTGCTAAAATCTATGTAAAACGTTTCATGTAACATTCTATAGTTTGCCGTTCTAACTGCACGTCACTTCAACCAGAAACTAAAAACTCACCACTTTTCTCTTCTTCTTGGTTTCATCTTCATCGTCTTCTTCGTTCCATTGCTGCGCCATTAAAGACGCCCGTTGGTCCACCTCATTTAACCAATCAAGGATCGCCTGGTATTCCCGCCATACATCTCTCTTTTCACTTGTTTCCTCAAGCTCTTCTTCCTCCTCCTCCTGTCAAAATAATGAAGGACTCGCTTTTCACAATTTGAAGTTCACGTGATTGTTTAAGGGTTGAGGTAAGACTAACACCACAACATCAGTTTCTCGCTTAATTGGGTGTCAAAAAAAAAAGGACGGAAACGGAAACGGCAACGGATGCTCCACAAAACATGAGACAACGAGAATCCGAGCACGTTACCGTTCTTTGGAGAACGTGATTGAACGACCACAAAGGGATTTAGTGTCGGCAAACGTCAAACTGAGACTTGTGTTAGGTCAAAAATATAAGAACCCTGTTTGATTTTGGCTCGTATTTTGCCTGCATGTGGGCCAAAGACAGCAAGCAACTTCTGAAAAGCGATAAAGAAGTTCGAATAAGAGAATTTCCATGCTGTCATGACGAGCAGCGAACAGCAACCTGCAGTTAACCGTTTGCCGTCTCACGTAAAGGCGATGCTAACTCCCTCGGATAAGTTGCCAGTTTTTACGCTGTACATTAACGCCCTTTCTGCGGCTGAAAGTAATGGGAAGTTGGTACAAAACTCACAAGCGCGACGAGTTGGGAAAACAGAAGAACGATCATTACAATGCTAAGATATATTTCCCGCTAACGTTCTTGTTCTCGCTGAAGTCGTCGTCGCGTAAGGGTCCCTAATAATCACAACCTCGAGATTTACACCCAAAGGGGGGGGGGGGGGGGGGATTTACGAGGGTAACGTCAAAAAGAACGCGACTAAACAATGGCAATGATGAGAAAGTCAACGGCTCTCCAAGAACATTTTGAATTTTCGCACAATTATATACCTTTATCTTCGGATTTGCAAAGTGAAGTAAAAAACTTGCACTTCCTATTGTAAACGTAAGCACAAAACGGCATTTTGACTTTCTCCCTTATTTTGAACAGTTCCTCCGTTCCTTCCCCCCCCCCCCCCCCCCCCTTCCTCCCCCTTCGATTACAGTGGGTAATTTGAGTAGTTTTTGGAAGTTTTTTTACAATGCCCTCGTAAAGTCCCCGTTATCGGGTGCTCCATCTGCGCCACTTATTATTTTACTGCCTTTTCCTGCCGGACTGAGCCGAACGATGTCGTATTACACGACATTGTAAATATACTTAATCTGCGAGTGTTTTATAAGTTTGAATGTTGACACTTAAAATTGTTTATTTGAGAATGAGAAGCTTTCGGCAGGGAATTTAGTAACATCAACAGTTACTCCAGCATTAAAGTAATAGGTAAGGCCCTGGCAGCATCGAGTGACATTGTATGTTCGCGTAACATGCTGTTGCTTGGTCACGCAAGCAACATTTATTTCGCTTTCTGGTCCTTGCTCATTAAATCGCTCAAAATAACAAAGAAAAAACTGAAACGATAACACCCTGACACGATGGAAATACAATGGAAGTACTTTTGAAGTGTTTTAAGAAAACCAGAAGTTAACATGATCTATATCAGAATAAGGCATATAAACATTGTAACAATGGCGAACAGGTTTTTTTCAGGCATGACCTCGTATGCGTTCCTTTGATAAAATGCACTCGAAATAGTTTGCCCTCAATCAAACTAACAGCGCTTACCATGAAGTTACTTCTAATGAAGTATTGATCAACGATATCTTCCTCAAAGTGTTTGCAGCTTTTATGAACATTCGTCTTTGAGCTTAAACAAGCAAAAACGACGCGCAGTCGGCTGTAAAATCGCTTTGGTTTCTTTGGTTTCAAAGCCATAGACGTGTACCCACTCATGCACGCGAATCCACACTATTTTGCAACATATTTCAAACATTCTTTAGTCGCAAAGTCTCAGTAGTTCAGCTCCGACAGTTTGTAATGACACCTATTAACACCCACCTGCCCTCCCAAAATAGAGTATCACCGGGAATTCGAAAACGAGGTTAATTCGATGCATTTTTTCTCAGGTTATCTTGATATAATGGAAGGATTTGATAGACATGCGATGGCAGGACAAAATAAACAAAGAGAAAACCACTGGAAACAAAAACGTGAATTGGTTGTGTTTATAATATAAGAATTGACAAACACATCACTTAAAATTACAGTTAAGCCCGTCACAGATCACTGGCAAAATTAATCTGGAGAAATATATTAATAAATTTTCTTCAGTTTTAGAGTTCTCAATCTTACAAGCTTTGCGCGCTTATGATCCATGTGAAAACCCATTAACCTTAAAAACATGCAGCCCTCTTGAAAAAAAGGATCTTGATCGATAACCTTGGAATTTTAATGCAGAGCACTCATGATAATACTTGGGCAAACACAACACTGACTGGTGCAATACAACGTAAATAAATAAAATTCTCATTAAGCATACTTGACATAGCTTTGCATGCAAGCGACCTTTGTGGCTGAAAAATTCTGGGCCATCAGAAAAATCTAAAGATAAGCTATGATAAGAGGGCATCAGTGACAAAAATATTTAAGGAATGGTGAATATTACAGAGTCGTTGTCTTGGTAACATTAATGGTAATTGTCGGGAAAGCTTACGAACAAGTCCACCACAACGTTGCGCAACACAAATTGTCTCGCGTTTACGGACAAATGCAATTGCCTTTCACAGGAATTTAACGCCCGTGGAATAAACAACAAAAAGAGAATTGAAGAATTGCAGGGGCGTTCTTTTTCGAGCGATAAATGTCGGGGATTATGTCAGTACATCGTATTAAAATACTGACAAATCCCCAACATAAGCCCCAATTTCCCGTTAACAAAAACAATATTCTGGTAAGAAGCGTTTGCCCAGATATAACTTCCCTCAAATCTTCCCTGAACAAAAAAAGGTGAAATGTTTTCTAATTCTTCAGTTTTGTGCTCGAAATGTTTCACTCGTAATGTACAATTTAGATCAACAATGTTGGGGGGAAGGGGGGATCTGAGGCCAGGTATTCCTTGCACTCTGTAAGAAGCTGCTTCCTATGTAATGGTCAAATTTGGCTAGAAACACTATATATTGTGCTTTTGTGGAAGTTTTATCCTCATTAAAATGACACTACCTGGCAAATGACAATTTTGATCATAAAATCCTAAGCAGTGGATATTGCTCCTATAAGACCACACAAAGGTCTTTAAAAAATGATATTGAAAATTCCCAGGGAAAAAAGACTGCAAAAAACACATGCATCGTGACACGACAACGCTATATCCTACGAAAGCGAGCCGAAAGATTATTTATCCTTCGTTTGTTTGCCTGCAATTTAAAACCTATGATCTCTAGCTCATCCTTTCTCCTCCTCCTTATAATGGTCTACAATGGAAAATGAAAACAATTTCGCACTTAAAAAAATATAATTACTCTTATACAGAACAAAAATTCAGATAGGCACATAGATTTGCATTATGCAACACAGGAAAATAACTCATATCAGTGTTTTAAAACGTGAAAACGATAATTTTGGTTTATTGAAGCGAACTGCCGATTGTGGTCAAATCAACGTTCAAATATTTCGAGCATATTTGTTCAGTCACCTATTTAAAAAATAGTGAAGAAGATGAAAGGGTAATTCCAATTAGTTCTTTCTGAACATCACTTAAAAAAACCTTCAAAGAGCATAATTTTAAAAAAATTAACGAAATCAAATTCACTGACCGAAAATATAAGGTACAGTTGAACTTCATTCCGTTACGTTTAGATTCCGAATAAACTCGCAATACACGCATCAGTCTAAGTATTCGCACTTTGCTAAGGAGTTTGAAGCTACAAAGCAAATAGAAATTCCCTTTCGGCGAGTACAGAACCTATATTCTCAATGACAGTTTAAAATTCACACAATTTTGTTTCGCAAATGAATTTTCGGGACTCCACTTTTGATCTACTTTTTTCTCACCTTAAACTGTGAGTTTCCATATATTCTTCCTTGTAACAGTAAAAATATCACAGAAAAAGGTTAACAATTTATGAATCGAAGAATCAAGTTATTTATCTGATTAATAAGGACCAACCTTTCAAAATGCAATCGAAACCAAACATTACGGTCATCATTATTTCCAGCCGACACAGACGTATTGCCTGAACGGCAGGTCAGATATGAATATTCAAATATCAACCAAAAACATCTGTTCGCGTATGGAGGGGCCGCGGTGAAGTGTCACGGGTGTGCGGGTATAACAGGTAACGTTATCAATCACCGATAGTAACGCATTCTCGCTCGGCGATACTTGCGAAACGCAAATCCCGAGAGAATTCGGTGCTACCGTGTTGTAAGCGCAAAAAGACACACTAAAAGTCAAAACACAAAGTCGTAACAAAATGGCCGCCTTTGATTAAAATGAGGTGATAAGAGCGTTGACTCTTGTTCCGTTTTAAAAGGCGAAATAGAGGAGAAAATATAAGAGATATCGACGCAATTAGTGTTCAAAATCGCATGATCTCAAATACAATTCTGAATTAACAGGTACGAGTGATCTTTCGCAAAAAATCCGAGGATTTTCCAAAGCAGCACGAGTATTTAATTAATAACAATGAAGATCGTACCATTTTTGTGGTAATGCACTACACACTATGTCACCCGGTTGTAAGAGTGTAAGAAAGAGCGTTAGAGTGTGAGGGTATCCGTGGTCCCAATAGGCCCGCAGCGCGTGCATAAATCACGAAAATAAACAGGTCTGTTGGAAGCGTGCTTGAGTTTTAACAAAATGAGCCCCAAAATCGGCAGAAATTTGTGACACTGATGAATAGTTAAGCAGCTGCTACTTCCAAAACGATGGAATTACCTGGTGATAAATAGCCTCGTCCAGCGGAGTAAATTTTTGATTTTGCAGAAACAATGGTCAACCTCGATCAAGAGTTGGGCAATTGTGATCTTTGTGTGGAATTCCCACAATTCTTGTCAAAACTTTATAACACTTGAAAGAAAAAAACACCAAACTAACAAAAGCAAAAAGCCGGTTGACACAGATGTATGCTTTGATTCACGAGTAAACCCGCAAGGTAACTTGATCACGGCGTCCGCTGAATTCGATGTCGCTTTCGATTTTGCGATTTACTTGTGCAGCCAAAAGTACAATAGAAAAACTAAACGTAGCAAAACTCTCCCAAAATGTTTTTCGCTGATGGTAACTTTTTATATTGACGGTTGTTTTCATGTCGCAAATTGTGTTGCTGATGGCAAAATACTTTATCCTAAAAACTTTCCTCTGCTCTGCCTAAAAACTGTGCATCAATATTTATTTACTTTTGCATCAATATTTGTTTTGCATAAAGCAGGCTAACAAAATCTGTGCCTTGTTTAGTTCGCATTTTTGAAAGTTTAAATTGAATTTTGGGTCCTGTGTTTCTGGCACAAAATGGTAAATTTTTGATGTCTCCCATCCAGATACTAAACCCACCGGTCAGGGGTTAACTTCAGTGACCCTTTGCATTAGAAGGCACTAGAAAGCTGTCGGACGCTCAGAGCGCAAGCTTAAACTTGTGGTGAAAAAGAAGTTGTAAGGGAATTTGAAAATGATCAACATGTCAGCCTCAATGTTTTTCGATTCCCTTTTATTTTCTTCAATTTTTCTATTTACTTAAGACATCTACCATGGCACTATAATGATATACGGTACCAAAACAATATCGTGTACTATTAGAGTTGCTTATTACGCAAAGACAACTCGAATCTCCTGGAAGACAAAACGCAGCTCAGTTGACAATTTGGAATAAAGCCTTGTGTTACAGCACTACCACAGGTACGCAATGCGTGCCTATTTTTTTGTTTGTGTTGCACTCAGTCGACTAAATTCTCTCGAATTCTCTCTCTCTCTCCCCTCTAGATTTTGCATTTAAACTTTTATCCAAGTTTGAGTACTCGTTTGTATTGTCATAGTTACCATTTGCTCGTTTTTTCTGAGTATAACAATAGGACAACTCTTCTGCGCCATTGTCGTTTCTATTTTCTCGCGCGACCTTGTGAGTAGGCCGGGAATAGTTGCCATAGTAACTTCATTAAAACTCTACACATTGCAATTTGAAATAAAATTGTACTTCTCTCGTCCAATCAGAATCAAATAATTTCGCTGAATGCAATATAAATGTGAAATATCACAATTTGAGTTCAACACTTAAAGGAATTAAAATACGAAATTCTATAATCAAAGCACGTTGGTGTCAATTTTGTATATAGTGCAGAGATTGTTACTGTTAAAATCTTAACACCTTTTAATTAGCACCATTTTCTGTTTTTTGAAGGAATTTTGTATGTGTGCGTGGAATGTGTTACATGACTTACTAGATTTAATTCATACACCGTTTGCAAGTATTAGAAAGCTTCAAAAGCAGTTCTCGCCAGATATAGTTCAGCTTGATTTTCTTCTTCAGAGCGCAAGCGGTCAGTCATCTCGATGGTTCAGTTACTCTACCTCAGCTACGTAACAAACGTAAGTGTCATGTTTTTCCAAGTTGGTTCACTGTAAATGGTTTTTGTTTGCTTATATAAGTTTTAAGGCACAAGAAGTCAGTCAACCCTTTTCTCGCACTCAAACCCGTTAAAGCTGAAACGAATTTTTTTCCAATTGATCTCCTCTGTAACGCCTTTCGTTCGCAGTTTTGTTTTCCTCGTCGAAGCACGAGAATTCAGGCATCTCGGTATTTCAGATTTCCTCAATCAGATACTGCGATTGCAAGAGTAGGCGGAATCATTGTCGAGTTGGTACACACGGCCGGTAACGGTTTTTGTTCGCTGCGATGTATTTCAAGTTTTAACCTCTAGCTTCACTTTTTGACAGTTCACACTGCCTCGCTTTGGTTTTCTAACAGTATTTTACAACGTGGTCATCACCTGAAAACATATCATGTGATGAATTGTCATTATTGATTGAAGCTTGACAGTAGCGTCCACCGCTATTATCACTCCTGAACACTTGGTCGAACCTAACAAATTTGAAATTATAAGTATTTTTCCACAAAATTTCTCAATACCCTTAAAAAAACACCACCACTTGGCCTAGTGTAGGTTTTCCCTTTCTCGGTCCTGTTGACGACGCAAAAATAGTCAAAACAGTACATCTTTTAAATTGTTCAATCATTGGATTATAGCCAAATAAGGATGCTCTTATAACTTAAAACTGGGAGACAACACGTCCAGCAGAGTCCAGCTTTAAAATAGAGATAGTTTAAATTAGTAATCCATCAGGAATAACAATGTCGATCCATATCAAATGTTGTCAAGATGGCTCTAGCTATTACTTCCGAATATTTCGCATCATCGATTAAACCGTGAACATACATATATACCTAGTCCCGCGATAAGTTGAAAGCTGTTTGCGGTACAAGGGTCCTTGATGAGAACAATTCAAGGCTTGATGTGCATACAAGGAAGATTAAAAAACACCCACTCAAACCTGAAAAGTTCATGATAAAATCTGAAGTGCTTTCAAGAAGATAAGGTACCTCACTACATATTTAGCGACCTCAATATCACACTGATCTTGTTGATATTAGGTGCTTTGCCATCAGCCTCCTAACTTTCCAAACTTAAACCATATATTAAGAACAGTTACAAGGAATATTATTTTGAAGTATAAATATTTATAAGTATTCGAATATTTCAACAAGCTTAAGGGTAACGTGGAAACAGCCACGGGGGGGGGGGGGGGGGGATAAATCATTTGAACACCGACATCAAGGATGTACATGCAGCGTTGCGCAAATCTAAAGTTGGTCAATTTTTATGCTCCTTTAACAAAAACGTTAGACTAACCTATAGTTCTCCTTTAAAGCTATTTTTATGAAGAATGCGTGATGTTTACCTTTTTTCCAGTAGAAGGTAAAAAATACTGTGGGGAGGAGGGTTAGCTACCAGGACAACTACCATATACGCATGCAAAACGAACAGGCTTGAAATTTTTATTTAGTTAGGATGTGGCACGACAGGATCATTTGTTTTTCACACCGCATAAATTCTCCCAATACAGTTCATTCCTCAACAGTATTTTGTTATTCATCGCAAATGCAACTGCAAAAAATGCAACTTTGACAAGGTAATTACCTGGGAATCCTCTAATTCACTGGAAGATGACTCCACATCCATGGGCGTTGATGACGCTGAGCTTAGCTTACGTAATGAAGTAAGAGAGCCGGAAAAACTTCCTCTCTTCCTATTACTTGAATCACTATGGTAACTAGGTAAGCCAAACTTTTTGCTATCTGCATAAAGGGACGATCTCTTGCTTTTCAGTCTGTCTGAATGGTCCGAAGACAGTGCTGTTTTACCAGAGCTCATTCGTGGCTTCTTTGGAGCGCTAGACTTTGGCGTGGGACTGGTGGATCGAGCGTCGCGCCTTTTTGGAGCTGCGAGATTTGACTCTGATGATGAAATTTCCATGGAATCTTCCGATAGTGAAGAACTGGGACTAACAGTTGGTGTCCCCGATAGCTTGCTCTGACTGCCTTTGAACTTTGCATTTCCTGAAGGAGGAGAAGGTGAAGGTGTTCTCTGGTCTTTAGCTTTTAAAGGCGAGGTACTCCTTCCAGACTCTCCTTTTTGTTTTCTCGGTGAGGAAGGTGGAGAACTGGCACTCCTCAACTGTTTCGCTGGGGTGGTGGATGAGCTGCTTCTTGCCTTACTTTCTCCTCCCTTCCCTGAAAGGTTTGTTTTTGAGGAGGTCTTCTTTAGTCCAGACTGGTCCCCAGGTTCCGGACTAAGTGATTTCTTGGAGGTGGTTTTAGTGGGTGAAGCGGGTCTTTTTGAAGATTTTTTGTTTAAATCCACCTCTAATTTGTCATACAGTGTTGCCAAGTAAGTGACAATCGATCTCTCGTCAGGTTTTTCGACATCCACGTCTGTAAAGTAAACGTGGAACAAACATTTTATTTGACAGAGCAAGCCTTGCAAAAAGCTACAGTTCTGCTGAAAAATTCTTACGAAATGAGACTTCTTCAAAATTAATATACTGTTCTTTCATTTGGTAAATTATTGTTTTCGACATTCAAAATTTAACCAAATAAAGTCATATCAAGAATGTGTTAAAACAATTTCTATCCAAATTACCTATTGGTCCAATTATAAAACAATCGTGCCAGATAGTTGTCGTACAATACTGTTACAATTGTCACGTTTTACCTGCGAAAATGTTACCGCCCATGAGAAAGAAACTTTTACAGTGGTTTGTGTTATTAATATTCTTAGAGTGAAATTGCCACTGGGAAATGGCTATGCATATATTAAAAAAACAGAAGAATTGTTTCTAAAAACCCCAGAGGAAAGTATTATGTTGTTTAACAGGACCCAAAAAGCAGCAGGCATTGATTACAAAATCAGCCGCCTTTCCACGTAACACAAAAAAGCCAAGGAAAAACCCAAAGCAGATTCAACAAGTTTAACCAGAGTACTTAGAATAATGCCACTAAGTATTATAATAATAAATATTAGTATCACCCAACTAGTGGACTAATGCAAATCCTGCAATTTGATTGGCTACGCTACTAGAGGACTATTAGTAATAGTCCTCGAGTAGCGAAAAGCGTGACACTTTCTTTCGTTTTATTCCCATATAAATATTTCTTCAACTTGCATTTGCTAACTTTATTATTGCCTTTGCTGTCCGACTAGTTGGGTGATACTAAAACAATTAGACCCTTCGCCCTCAAGGGCCACGGGTCAATAGCCCATTCAGCTTCACCTCATGGGCTATTGACCCGTAGCCCTTGCGGGCTACGGGTCTAATTGTTAATTATTGATGCGTTGTACACTAGCCTTCTGGTTCCAAAAGTCTTGGCACATTAAGATGTTTCTCGGCCAGGTCAAAGGCTTCTTTTAGATTTCCCACGTTATCACGTGACTCTGTTATGCTGAGATCCACCAAATCAGGCCTGCAAAAAAAGAAAATGTTATAAATACAATAAAATTTTCACGAAGTTACTAATTTCTGAGGGCATCGTGGAGTATGCATTCTTATAGCACTTTCATTGACTGAAATTGGCTGGCAAGAACTGGAGGACAACTTTAAGATTTCCATGCCTTCTGCACATATGGAGACTACATTGTATGCAGCTCATGAGGTTACCAAAAGTGCAACCTTCTTTAAAAACCAGTTTTTTTTTCTCTCTTAATTCACGCACCTGAATGCATGAATTATCTGTAAAAACGCTTGACCATTCTTCCAGCTGGAGCTAAAGTCTTTCAGATTCTCACTTGTTCTGAGGAAAGAAAATATAACTTCTTTTTATAGAATATTCCAACACAGTTTCAAAAGTACACAAACACAAGGAGGTCCACACAATGTGTCCTTTTGGTACAAAAGAAGTCAATTTACCCTGTGGCCTTCTCAGCAGCTTTGCGACACCATTCTAAAAGATATTTCTTGGTTCTTGCCTTCTCCTTGTTCGCATAAAAACCTTTCACCTGATTAAAAAGAATGCATGGTTTGCCTCTTAACAACCAAGGAGTGATGACTCTCAGTATGCAACAAATCTTGAGTGCAGCTTCAAGAACAACAAAGGGAACTTTGCAAAAAAAACTGAACTGCTAATGAAAATTTTGACGGAGTAATTATTGTTGATTGCTCTGTGTAAATTATGTCAACCGGCTATTTTGTTGTTGTTGGAGTTGTCTGCTTCTTTGACCATAACTTACTCGTTTGTGTAAATGTAGGTATGTGTATAAATATGTTAAAAAATAATTAAAAGAAAAAAAAACTGAACAATCCTTGAGATCTCTACTCTTCCAAGCAAAGATTTTGGTGGATCCTCAGAAGACATACTTCCAGAGAGGTCACCATTCTTAGCAAGGAATATTTGATTTTTTACAACTGGTATTTATGGCACAAAATGTCCCCCAACCAAAAGCATTCTTTTTCGTTTTGATTACAGATAACAAGTACCCACAATCAACCAAATATGAATACCTCATAACGCAATGCACTGAGGAAAATGACAAGTCTGAGGCCAGATGGGTGCTAACACGTTATACGAAGTGTATAACTATACCTGGTAATGGTGAATGATAGCCCAGGTCAATCCAAGAATGATTGTTTCATTTCCATCAACAACAGACTCTCTATGAACATTCACAAGCTTTACCTGTGGGAGAAGTTAAGATTTAAAAGCCAAAGTGACTAAGCCTCCCATTTTAAAATGTACTACTAGTTACTACTAGTTACTGTATCCTGATTCCTTGTGCATAGGAGCATTCTTGTGGATTCTTAAGGTTTCTTTTTACTCACTCTCACCCTCCTCCCTGCCCCCCACCCACTTTTTACAGTATAATCAGTTTGAAACTGTGGTTTCTGTCTTTCTTGTACAAGTACCCTAGAGGCTTTTGATTACATGGACTGCCAGGATTTGCCAAGCTTTGGGTAAACCCTCTTTCTTAGAGTTGGCTGTCAATGTTGAAGTTCACTTACTAGATGCAGTATTGACTCAACATTGTTTACTCAAATTGTTTATTGCCATCACTAACTGAATTTGTAAAAATACTCAATTTAAAGTTTCTAAACAAAAAAATTTCACTAACATTCCTTCCAGTTAAGAATTTCAAAGCAGCTCCAACATTTGCAAGGTGATGGGGTCGTTTGTTCCCTTTCTCAGAAGTCTAAATGGAAGAGAAATGTCAATATGTACATGTAAGTATCTCCTGAAAATTTTCCTTTCAACACCTTTTAGTGGATTTTGGAACTGCAATGGGTATGAAAGTTGTCCATTCTGAAACAATAATATTACACTTGGGGCTTTGTGCCTGATGGTAGTCTAATAACAACAGACGTTCTTACTGAAAACCAGGTTATGACAGGAGATATAACTTAACACGTCACAAAGTATACCATGTTGTCCAGAGATAGATGGGACTATTGGACAAAATGTTTAGTGCAGAAATTCTGTATAAGGCAATTTGTACGCAAAAGTCATCTGTTTAACCCTAATTATTGAACAATAAATTATAATAACTTGAAATGGTTATTTTTTTCCTCTGCTTCCTACACCGATACTTCAAATACTCACCCTGAAGTATCTTATTTTTGCTCTGCTAAATTTGACACTAACAGGGGCTACGGAGTGGTGGAGGGCGGGGGGTGGCTAGGTCTTGGTATATGTATGAGTTGTGTAAATTACTAAATCTTTGATCCAGCTGAAAAAAAACACTGTAAGAAAAAGTGGGAGGGGGCTATACCCCCCAGCCCCTCCCTCTCCACAGCCCCTAACTGACATACCAAACGTTCTCCAGATAAAACTTCTAACAGGGCCAGTAACTTTGAGCCATCTTGTAATCCTTCAATCAAGTCACCAACATGGCATGGAGGCTTGTGCTGGTTAATGTATGAAAAGCAGATTAAAGAAAACAGCTCCAACAAAATGGAAAGTAAACAACCTTTTCTCTGTGTCTGATTGGCAACTAACGACAACTAACTGAGACAAAAAAGTTCTATCCTATCGAGAAAGTTCAACAAACATAGGCTTTCTTTCACAGAATTAGCCTTTAAAAAAAAGTTCTGAACAGTATCGCAGGTAAGCCTCAGGGGCCTCATAGGTTACTGGTATGTTTCCACAAGGAATCTCATGGGGACAAATGCAAATGTGGGCTGAGGCCTGTTTCTAAATCAATGATCAATTGTAATTTCAATGTTCAAGCCGTGTACAAGGACAGCAATAAAGTTCATCCTTACAACCTTAGGGATCTGACTATAAGAGGCATTTGGAGCAAAAAAGGACAAGAACCCTAACCCTAAATAGACATGCCTTGAAGTTACTACTACCTTTGCCATAAAAAAAATGTTTTATAAACAACAACAAGAGCATTATATAACTGTGCACAGCTACTGTGATGTGTACTATTGCAAAGGTCAATCACTTTCCATCTCAAATGCACTGACTAACTTAACTATGAGGTAATGTTTCAACATTTATATCTCTGAAATCACTTACTTGTCGAAGAAAATAATTCACCCATCTTCCAAAAGTCCTTTTCTGCACATGAACCTGTTCATCTGTGTGAATCAAATTACAACAATAAACAAGCTTTCAGTCAGCAAGTCTGTGGTGCACCATATTGCTTCCATGGTAACAAGAAGCTTTACATCCGAGACATACGTGAGGTACTTGATAGAGAACGAATACTATGTCAATTTTTTGTTTAATTAAGAAGTTGAATAACTTTGACTCCAAAATTTAAGAACAAAATGAAAATATCTCAACACCTAAGTCAACAAACCAACAGAGATGTGTATCAAAGGTGACATAATCTCTTTCCTATTCACGTGAATTAAGACACGGCAACATGCAAACAAACGTCGAATGAACATCGGAAACTTTCTTAATTCTGTTTATTTACCCTCTCTATCTTTATTTTCAAAGATCTCTAAAAGCTTGGACTTTCGTTGTTACATAAGATAAATTCGTTTAGAAACCAACAAATTCTTGAAACATGCGTGTTATTGTTGATTGGCGGTTGTGTTGATCTGATTTAATAAAAGATGGTTAAGTTAAGTTATGTTAAAACAAAAGAACATATATATAGAAATATACACCTGGTGTAGGCTACGAACAATTCAATTAACCAAAAGGTTTTACCTGATAAAGAGGCCATTAGCTGTTCTGTCGAAGCCGAATGTGGTGAAAGCGAGGATTTTGGCATTCCATTCGACTCTACTGGAGAGGGGCTTCGACGACTTGATGAAAGTCGCGTCGCCATTTTTCGCTCCCAGCCAGTGGTATAACACCTCTGGCAACACTACAGAAGTACGCGCCAAAAGTTTGTGACAAAATATCGCATGACGTATTCCATCCCAAGTCTCGTTAAGCAGTCTTCCATCCACGTTATCGCACTATGAATATCATGAATATGTCGAGAGTGTTAAATCGGCTCGCCATTTAGACTGACTTTTCTCAAGAACGATAAACATTCCGCTGGTCACTGCATGACTGTCAGGGGCTCCTCTCGGGATATTTGTTGCGTTCAAACACTTTCTGCGGGTTTAGTACAATGCATAATTTTTTTACGAAAGAGATGTTTGAGTTTTATTTCATTTTCGATTAGTTATTTTTTTTCGCGATTAACACTTGGGCGAGTTTACAGCAACAAAAAAGCATCACAGTCAATTCAGCGTAAAATACGGGCCAGTATCATATCATGACGTATTTCAGCAAGCTCTACTACAAAAGCAAGCAGCCATCACAGACAACCAGTTGGTTTTTTGCTCGTTGGAGAAAACCTGAAAATGTTAAAATTGTCAGGTGCAATTATAAGATAACACTGATTCACTGTACCAAATGTAGCCGTGACAGTGAATAGCAAACGCCACGCGCGGTCTGTGTGCGCAGCAAAGCATCACACTAACAGACATCACGCGACAGGCCAGCACGAAACAACACATTTAATATGCGAAGCAGAAGCCCACGGCAAAGAAAGAATAGCACTACTAAGAAAACACTCTAGAAGTCTCACGTACAAAGGTATGATGCGACAGGCTGTCATAAAAGAAAAAATCACGCAAATGGAATTTCTCTGATGAGTTTTCATCTGACGTCACGGCAGCAATGTTGGAGAACAATGCAGTAAAATAACAATAATAACAATATGTTTATTCACTCTTTGGTAGCATTTGCTAAATTACAAGAGGGGTCAGTAACTATAAAATACATAATAGCACGAGATTGCAAAACTTACAAGGACAAAAATAACGGTTACCCGTACTTGATCAGTGCGAAGAATGTCTTCTGGGAATTATGCAAAACTTGTGGAGCCATTTTCTATTGTTTTGTACACCACCATGGCCGTCTCATGACGTTGATGAAAACCAAGAATAGGCATCACCTTAAATACCCAAAATGATTAGTGTCAAGCAATGAAGCTTCTCCCGAAAGGATCACGCAACAAGAAAGCACGCTTACCTGAATTAAAGCTGGATAGCATAAGCAACGCATGAATCAAACGAAGACCAAGAGTCTCGAATGGAACCGCCGTTGACAAACTTACGTTTATTTATTTTTAGTTAAAAGTGTCATTTGTGAGCTTTTGAGCCCAAGGCATAGGGTCTATCCACACTCTCTTGTTAGAGGTCAGTCATTTGGGTACACATCATCATCAACTTTATTCACACGTCTGGTACTAACAGTTTCTCCGTATTGCACGCACCACAAAAATGCAAGAAAGAGGAGCAATAAAAATGTGTAAAATATACTAGGTCCTTCTTCGTTCCATAACACGGGGGCTCTGTAAGCAACTGAGTTCTTCATAAATTTAGAAGAAACAGTTGGAGCTATAAGACCGTGTCTCGATCTTGAAAGGCGTCTGCTGTTACGAGTGATGAGTATCTTTTATAGGGCATGTCATAGTAGTAGGCCGTTATATTCCTTATAGAAAAGCTTAATTAATTATAGTTTATGCAAAGACGATAAGGAATTCCACATGGCTGCAGCTACCACCTCTTCCGAGGGCGTGTCCGTTGAGAGGCCGCAGATTATTCTAGCTTCGCGGCAGTGTACCCTATTCAGTATGTTAAATAGCTCAGCCCGATGTACTCCTCCCCAAACTGACATCGCATACGTAATGGATTGGTAGGAGAACTTTTTGATGAAAAGACTCACATACACGTCTAGGCAAAGACTTATTTATTAGTAAAACTTTTGATAACATCTTGCAGCTGCGGTACCCAGTTAAAATTTTGGTCCAGATTAACAGCGGACCGATAAATCGGGCTTTTGAGAATATCACAATCTCGCATTTTCCTGGATGTGGTGTTAGCCGGTTATGGACACACCACGTAATTTAAAGTTCTTTGAGGGCAGGGCTTAAAGAATTTCACGCGGAGTCACGACAGTGGCCGATACAGAAAACCGTAGTGTCGCTCGATTTGATAGACAAAGGTACATCATTTGTGAAGACCGAGCCGTGAGGAACACCACACTTGACTTGCACTTTCGGAGATTCCGTTCCTTTTACTACCGTAAACTGCCTTCTGTCCTTTATATACTTTTGCAACCAGACAATAAGTGGGCCTTCAAGGCTTCAAGTAGCTGTTTGGAATGAGCCTTTCTATAGGAGAGATTAAGTTATTTTCACTCACGTGATTGACAATCGAATTGTCCAGATGTGCCGCCACACGTGCAATTTCCATAATTCGTCCTTTGATCAGTACATGCACAAACGCGGGTATCGAGCAAGGTAGACCTGCGCTATAGAACAGTAGTATGTAGAGAGAAAAGGGCTTGAGATTTTTAAATATCTTCCTGCGTTCTTTCTTTAGCTTTGCGTTCAGCTAGTTTGCGAGTAACAGGTTCTCTCGGGGTAGGAAGCTCAGGGTCTCTGCAATGGTCTATTGAAAATGGATCGGGAGGAAGAATATCTTCAGATTTTAAACTCGGATGAGGCCTTCTCTCAAACAATAGGGAGCTTTAGCAACGACGACGGCAACGGCAACAAGAACGTCGTCGTTAGTGAATTCGCGTTATTGTAATCGCTTCGTGACTATTCCAAGCATTTTAACGTGACAAAGGTGTGGCAAACCTTCAAAAACGAAACTAGTTAAAGTTTATCCTCAAGCGCTGACGTTCTCCCCAAAACCTCAAATTTGGTCATTTCACGTTGTTGTCTTGCTGACGACGGCAAACAAATAGACAAAAATGAAAAGATGCACGTGCAGAACGTGCAAAGCTATTGCTTTTGCATACTAAATACGCAAATTTGTGACGTTCTCGTTGCCGTCGCCGTTGCTAAAGCTCCCTAATAACTTTTCAGCAACAGAACAAGAGGAAACATCGTTGTTCTTTTTATTTCGCTAGATTTGAAGAGAAGAATATTTTATCCATCTTATCATACTCCTAATACTGCCTCCACTTTTGTAATCATAGGGTGATTTTTTTCTTTTACAGTGAACCTTGCAACTTTGATTAGTCAAAAAAAATAAAGGCCTTGTAGCTTTGGTTCATGTTTAAATGACCCCGAGAATACATGATGCACTTGTTGCCTTTTATAGTACTGGCATCACTGGGAAGACAGTGGTTGCATCATTGAATTTCCACAGGTGTTGAAAAAGGCAGTGCTCGACACTGACACTACAGGTATTCCACTAGCCAAGGGCTAATATAACTTCATGCTGGAATTGACTGCAATCATACATTGTAACTAGACTCGGATTAAGTTAAACCTTCACAATAACTATGTATGCCAAAAAATAAAAAAAACAAATAACAACAGAGTGGGTGTCATTTCTTTTTATTCCATTTAATACATAAAATTATTAGTGTTCTCAAATGTCACTGGAGAAATAAAAGCAATTTTGGGCAAGGGTGGGACACCAGAAGGATTGGGGTGTTTCCAAACTTCCAAAATATATATTTAATGGACTTATTTTAGACTAGTGGCTTGCCCTTGTGGGCTAGAGATTTATTTTGCTTACTAGCTTACTGCCTAGTATAAAAACGTTAGTGTCAAGAACTTCAAGGTTGACAAAGACAAAATGGAATAAACTACCACCACGAAACACCAGAAACCCATAAGGGGTTGAAAAGTGTAACTCGCGTTCACAGCTTCCGAATATTCAGTGCGAACTGATTGGTTGAATGTTTCAGTGCTAAGTACCATATTTGGAAACCCCTCGCTCTTGTTGTTCCAAAATATGGTACTTAGCAAACTGAATATTCAGAAGCTTGTTTCCCAGCACACAAGGGGCCGTTAAACGTTTCAACCCTTATGGGTTTCTGGTTCAAGTTGAGTCTCTTTCTTAAAGTGGTGACAAATTCCATTAGTTCTAGAGCTGGCATAGTGTCAATAGAAACAAACATGGAAGTCATTAATAATCAAGATCAGAAACCAACACACACAAAAAAATTAAATTAATAAACCAGCTCCTGCATCTACATCTACATGTTCCAGGACTTGGCAAAGTTCCTTCTTGACTTATGGCTTTTTATGCTTACGTACCCTCATACACCGTAAGCCTTTTTAGAGACATCACCGCCAAGCCACTTCTACTGGAGAGAAAAGTCTTTGTTACTGGCCTAGAAAGGCCCATCAGGGCGGCGCTTATCTCCGGTTTCTGTAGCATGAAGCGACTGGGAGTATTTTTACTCTCCCCTGGATTGGATGCTAGTCCATCGCAGGATTACCCCCAGCATTTTTTCCAGTACCCATTTATATATACACCTGGGTGGAGAGAGGCACTGTGAGAGTAAAGTGTCTTGCCCAAGAACACAACACAATGTCCCCATCCAGGACCCGAACCCGGACCACTCAATCCAGAGTCGAGCACTCTAACCATGATGCCACCGTGCCTCCCACTGGAGAGAAAAGGACAGCCACAACACCGGGGACTCCATCCCCTACTCTTTTCAAATAGTGCATGGGTTCTTTAACATCCCACAGGGAACTTCTGAACAAAGAAGACATTTGTGAGACAGGACCTGCGGCTTATAGTCCTTATCCCAGAAGACTTGAAAGTCTAACCATTTGCAGATGTCATTACAAAGGCAACACTTACTCCTCAATTATTTTAAGATCCTGAGTGTTGAGCTGGCCAGGGTTTGAACCCACGACCTCCTGCATGACAGCACGGTACACACCTACGTACAGTGTGCACTATCTCAGTTTACCACTCTTGAGGATTATTTTAACTTTCTGTGAAGAGGAAATGTGAATTACAAACATTTTGATAAAAACAGTATGAGCTAGGAAGTCCTTTCTTCGTAAAGAAAGACATATTGCGTAGTGGAAATTAATCAATGTTGGCTTTAAATTCCAAGATCTTGATGATGTCGTCTTGATACTTTGGATGAAGATGACCTCTTGGAACCTACAAAATAGAGTTAAATACTCTTAGAAAGAGTCTCCTAAATCAGGGGTTTCAATAAATTTTGAAGTAGATGCCTGGGCTAATCAATGCAAGTGGCGGTCACTCTTGTCTTCTTCAAGAGTTTGAGTGAAAATCAAGTCAGAGTATGCAGCAGTGAGAGGCAAATCTCTGACAAACAGACAGAGGTATACTACAGGTTACCAGCTTCTAATGAAACCCCTGGCTAAATCCATTTAAATGAGTATATCATTGAGCTTTCACCTGTGTAAAAAATTACACACCCTCTCTTTACTACCATACCTGGTCAGTAATACACAGCTGTGTAGGCCACACGAAAGGGAACCTACACTTTGCTCTCCCAACCGGTGAACCTTGTAACCTACATGTAAATCCCTGATAAGAAAAAAATCACTCAACGAAACCTACTGTCTCCCTCATTGCTTCTTAAACCACATCAAGAATTTGCAGAAAAGTATTTTGTTTTTTGCCAATACCTCTTCACACAGGTATCCTTTATTAGCCAGTGTCTTCACAAATGTATCTTCTCCTCCTCGATTCCTTCCCAGAGAGACAAAAACTCGTGATTTCTTATTAGTTAAGCTAGGAATACTCTGGGCTAGCTGCAATGAGTCCGTTGGTGAATAAAGTACTTCAGCTGCTAAAACCAAATCAAACAATCCATCTTTTGTCAATTCATCTGTGTTCGTTCCCCAAGAATATTCCATAACTTTAATTTTACTGCGCTGAAACAAAGGGACATTCGAACGGACGTTCCTCTCTAGAGTTTTTATACAACATTGTTGATCTGTGAGAATAGACATTTTCGCACCAAGCAAACAAAGATAAATTCCAACTAAGCCACAACCAGCACCGAGTTCTAACACTCGACAGCTGTGCAAGTAATGAGAAGGAAAAATCTCTTGATTTTCGAACATCTTGGCCAGTGCAATGCTGCCATCCCAGACTGTTGTCCCCAATGCGGCATAACTTTGTTCAAGTTTCAGCACAGTTTTGTTGAAAAACTCCTGGCTTGTGCCATCAGACCGTTGACAAATTAGACCTCTGTCGAACTGTAGTTCAAAAGGTTTCTCAAAACGCTCCTTCTCGGGTTTATATTCCTGTCTTAGCCACATTGAACACACTCGTAATGATCTGACAGGGATCACCCTTTGTAACCAAGCCAATTTCCTACCCAGTCTCTGCGTCATACTTGAAAACGAGTCCTGAAAAAATGAAGATTGTAAATTTTTCCAACTTATAGAAATGGTATTTATTTAGGTTACTTAAATTCCTAAATAGGTTCTTAATTTGATAGGGACACAGGTAACTACTACAGGGCACATGTGATATGGAAGGGGTATAGTGCTGTATTAAATAATTATCTAGAATACAGTTTAGATGATATGGCCTTCCCCTTTACTTTCTCCGTTTAGCGTCGTCCGACCGACCCAAATTTTTAGCATTTTCAAAAAAAAAAATAGGTAACGACGTTTTTAAAGCATTTTCATGTCGCACAGGAGTTTCGGTGGTTGATCCTTTTTCCCACGCTGTCTTAATTTTGCAACAACATCCACCAACTTTTCCGCCATATTGATTTTTGGGTTCACGTCTTGTTGTTTTCCTGGCTCCACATGCACAGCTATGATGCTGGGTTACCAGGTCTCCGATTCCGAGACTTTTTTTCAATCTGACCGACCGGCCCAATATCAGGAAACGCATTCGACGCTAAATAAAATAAAAAAAAACTGACAATAATTATTGGTTATTTGTAAATAACCAAAATTGCAAAGTGGTTATTTGCTAAATAACCAAAATTACAAATTGGTTATTTATAAATAACCAAAACGAGACATCGACGGTTATTTAACAAATAACCAAAACTGAAAGTTGTTTATTTATACATAACCAAAACGAGACATTGGTTATTTAACAAATAACCAAAATTGCAAAGTGGTTATTTGCTAAATAACGAAAACTGAAAATTGGTTATTTGTAAATAACCAAAATTGCAAAGTGGTTATTTGCTAAATACCCAAAACTGAAAATTGGTTATTTATAAATAACGAAAACGATACATTGGTTATTTAACAAATAACCAAAATTGCAAAGTGGTTACTTGCTAAATAATCAAAACTGAAAATTGGTTATTTGTAAATAACCAAAATTGCAAAGTGGTTATTTGCTAAATAACCAAAACTGAAAATTGGTTATTTATAAATAACCAAAACGAGACATTGGTTATTTAACAAATAGCCGAAATTGCAAAGTTTTTATTGCTAAATAACCAAAACTGAAAATTGGTTATTTATAAATAACCAACACAAGACAATTGGTTATTTAACAAATAAACAAAATTGCAAAGTTTAAGTGGTTATTTGCTAAATAACCAAAACTGGCAATTGGTTATTTGCTAAATAACCAGAACTGACAATTGGTTATTTGTAAATAACCCAAATTGCAAAGTGGTTATTTGCTAAATAACCAAAGCTGCAAATTGGGTATTTAGCACAAAATTGGTTATTTACTAATTTGGTCTGAACGTAACCACGTGGCCCGTTTTCCTGCTCATTTCCTACAGTGCATTGCATGCTTCGATTTTTCTCCATGTCACATGGCTTCCAAGGATGACATCGTGGCAAGAATCAGGCTGCAGTTTGCAGTGCACTGAGAAACTCTCAGTAACAGGTAAGTGTCAAGGCAAATAGTTGATGGTGACTTGTTTTCTGAAACAAATGTTGAAATGTCTTGTCATTGATTAAAGGCTGCCAACAAATACTTACAGTCCATTGCGGGAATGCGTGCAAATTTAACGAACTCAATGTTTTGTCCGACTGGGCTCTTTGGGAAATATTTTTATGCTTGTTACATGTGGATACGTTCCTAGACTTAAATTCTTTTATGTTTTATTGGGACATTGTGATGTTTGAAACCATGCTATTTTGCAATTGTTTGTTTTCAGGACGAACAGAAGTTGCTCTCTGGTGAACAATCACCAGTCAGTGTTCAGTTGCCATCGTCTGTTCTTCATGGCTCGAGACAAAACCGTGAAATGAATGGAGATAATTCTTGATCGTATTTCCAAGGGCCTAAGCGACGGCGAGGTTGCTCAACAAGGTCGGTACAAGGAAAATCAAAAACTGTCACCAAAGATGTAGTGTGCATGGCATATGTTGCCATTCGACTAGGTTGGCGAAGGGCCCAATTGGCAGAGTTAGGCCTGATTGGCAAAGTGAGCCTGGATACTACATGGGACAAGAGAGCTGTTGTAAGTGAAATCTCAAGTATTTTCAGGGAAGCTTTTAAGCTGAGAGATGAGGAGGAAATACCCTTTCAGTACTTGAGGTAAAATGTTAATTTGTTATAGCATGTTTCATTCCAGTCGTATATAAACAATTATTATTTTTTTTCAATTGTGAGTATATTGACAACTGTGAAACTTCAGACTTTTTACAGAGTCAACATGACCATATATGAATTAAAAGCCGACTTAGGGGGCTTAAAAAGATGATTTTAAAATGATATCTGGAAACAAGGCTTTGACTATATTTAATTAATTATTTTTTTTAGTACAAATTTGCTATCATTCTTTCATGTATCCTGCAATCTGATTGCCTAGGTTACTCGTTAACCGAAAGGTGATAAGCAAGCACATCTAGTCTTATGCTTCAAAATAACAATGCAATGGAATAGAATATTTATTGAAATTTATGCTAAAACAATGGGATTATTATAATCTGAAGCCCTCATGCTACCTGTTAAGCAGAGCGCCAAATAGTTTGTTTTAAGGTGTTTCAACCACTGCATCACAGTTAGCTGAAAAAGATGACTTAAGATTGTGGTAACTCATGAGTGGTAATTAACGCAGTATATGAATTGTCACTTTTTATGGTTTTAGCACTGTACCTGGGGCAAAAAAGCTAAAGAGGCCAAATGTTTCAACATCCTTTCAATGGAATGCTCCTGAGGTACTTTCATTAGCTTCACAAGGAGCACTTTACATTATGACTCAGCTTCCATTCCAAAGTAATAAGAACGAATTGACAGTGATTGGACACATCTCTGTTGAGAGTGATGAAGGAAAAAATAGTGACATTGGTGATCTTGAGGTAACTAGCAAGTGTATCTAATATTGTTAAGATGATATTGATTGTTAATGTTCTCACTGTTTTTTTTCATCCCCTGAATTAATTTACAACTTGAGGAATTTAGAGAGGAACTAGTAATTCCAAACATACTTCTCTAAGTACCCTGAAAGTACTACCATTACTGGTCCTAACTTGATTGATTGGTTTTTTTGGAGATTTACATGATAATATAGTGATATTTCATAATTCTTTCCAACTCCCTGCATCCTTAGTCCTTTACATTTCACAGGTTCCTGGCTATAATGTGTCCCCCTTGAGAGTATTAGCATTGAAGAGCTAGTCCCGGCGGGGGGGACTCCCATATAAAAAGGACGGGGGCCGGGGTACTTGTTGGAAAGTTTGAACCCCTAAGAGGTACCAAAATCCTGTCGTGTGGGCATGGCATGAAATTTTTTTTAACCCCAAAGAGGTACCAAATTATGGGTTTTAATTAGACAGAATTTAAAAATTATTTAATTGTCAAATGTCTCCTGTCATAATTTTAGGCTCAATACTCTTAAAGGTACCACTAAAGCTCCTCCCGAAGGGTTACAACGAGCATCCCCGTCCACTTTATACGGGATCCCCCCCCCCCCCGGGGAGCTAATATTTAAGTCACATGCACCCTTTATTTGTTTATCTGCTTTTGTAGCTTGTGGTACAATTCATTACATTTTTGCTTTGTTTTTGCCCGAAATTCCAAAGGATTAACACAACAGGCTATAAAAGTCTAATGCATTTTAACACTCAACATACATATTAATTAAAAAGAAAAGCCGCCCTACAAAATGCGGTCTTGGATTCTCTAGTTTAAAACCAGTAAAAAACAGATAGCTAAAAAAACAGGTAGCGCATTCCGCAGCGCGTGTTGCAACTGCACACACCAGCGCTACTCCTTAGTTTCTGGCTAGAGATCTTCTTCTCACTACTTTTTCCTCCGGCCGCGCTTTAGCAATTTGATGAGGGATAGTCTCGTGCTTCTCAAGTTGCCTCGTTCATGCTCGAAAAGAATTCTGGGTAATTCTGCCATTCCGCGACAAGGGAAGCCCCGCGATTCTCATTTCATTCATTTTTTATAAGTGTCGGGTCATCCAGTCCTACCAGCAAAATACAGCACCGACTGAAGTTTTAAGCTTTCAAAACTTGCCCAAATTGTATCGGTAGGTCCTGGAATTCGTCCACAGAAAGACCAGAGAGACCAGAGAGACAATCTCACTCATGAACCGCCATGTTTACAACAGAGCAGTTTAGGCGTCCCAGTCTTCATGAAACCATCTCTCACCTGTCTCGAGAAGGCCAGACACGCACGGTTCTTGCGTTACGTTTATGCCTGTAGAATCAACTGAAATCTCAATTCCTTTTAAAAAATTAACCAGCATCTTAATCTTTTTGGTAGGCTATGTATCGGAGAGCCTGAACATTTACGCATGCGCTAACGGAATGTCTGAACAAGAGAGAAAAATGCAGTACCTCCAGACGTGGCGCTGGAGCGTCGTACCAAACGAGTCATCCCGGGATTGCGGCCCGTGCGATCGCTTTTGGACGCAGTTGGCCCTTCGCTGCTTTCTGCTACCGACCTTGCCTCCCGGTACGGCATTGAGGGAGGGATATGTCGGCCCCTAAACCATATGAGACAAATCCCACGCCTACTCACAGCTCCAGACCGCCCTTGTCATTACACTTTAGAGTATGGTTTCGATGGCTTATATATTTAAGAGAAAAGTCATTTTATCTGTCATATGGTAAGCATTTGAGTCGCAGATTACAAATTGCACGCACGCGCCCTGCGGAAGGTAACATACATACATGCATCAACTTTATTTCATCTCGAATTTCAGAATATAACTACAAGAGCCAATGTCTTCCAAGACATTACAATACATAGCATATACTGAATACATAACTAAATACATGATATTTAAAGATATATTAATTAAAAAGAAAAGCCGCTGTACAAAATGCAGTCTTAGATTATCTAGTTTAAAACCAGTAATCTCAGTGGTACGGATAAAATCAGGTAGCTTATTCCGCAACTTAACTGGTACGGAAAAAACAGAACTAAGACCATAACAGGTTGTTTTAGGTTTATTGAGGGACAGAATGTTATTTCTGCGAAGATCACGCATAAGAAGATTTGGAATGCGCTTATTGCCTAGAGATGTAGAGTTTGAGTTAAGTGGTAAGAGGACAGGTAATTTGCAAATATAAATCTCAGTATTCTCCTATTTACATAATACCGTTTCTTTGACAAGAAATTTGTTACGAGGATAACAGCGAAAAAAGCACTAATTTGTCGCGAATTTTCTGTCATAAAAACTTGCTCAGAAATCAAAAGTCCTACGTTAACAGCACACACAACAACAGCATCTTTTATTTTAAACACGGTGGGTTTTAAAGCTAACACAGCTTATGGGGCCGTGTAAAAAATGTAAATAAGATAAATAAATATTAAACAAAGATATTATTAAAAGTTATTGTAATTGAATGTGGACAATAAAAGGTGAAATATGTACAATTAAAGATATAAATTAAATCAATAAAACCAGGGCTACTCCTTAGTATCTGGCTAGAGATCTTCTTCTCACTACTGTTTCTTCCGGCCGCGCCAGTCTCGTGCTTCTCAAGTTGCCTCGTTCATGCTCAAAAATAATTCTGGGTAATTCTGCCATTCCATGACAAAGAAATGTGGGAAATGAGGCGAGCACAACGAGTTTGTAGTTGGCCCGACAGCCTCTCAGTCCTACGAGACCAAGTAACTAGACAACGTCTTCAGGAAACTGAAATAACTACAACATAGAGTTAATAAGACGAAATGCAACAAAAATGGCATTGACTGCACTATTGCAACGACGACGAGGATGAACCACAACCGCCTATTACGTAGCTATGCAATGCACCATGTGTAACAGATAATCACTGACCTTGCAAGTTGTATTTATTATTTTTGTTGAACTTGCGGTTGAGTTGGAAAAATATGATTATTTCACGTTATTGTGACGTCAATTAGGTTGCTATGGAAGTTTCTGATCTGGTCGTACAAAATAATTAGTTTATAACTGTCATAAGTTATCCTAGAATGTTTCGATGGGGCGCGTATCCATATTTCTGCATATCGGCAGCTAACTCCTTTAACCGGAAATCTGGATCTTTGTAGACGTCTACTAAAATCACTTATGAAGGATTCTAAAGCTTTAGCCGACGGTATAAAGTACAAGAAACGGTAAAGAAAATCAAATTTTTAAAACAACAGGTAAGAAACAAGGAAAGTTGTATCAATGTTTACGATATACTAATGTTAAGGATGACACACAAGTTGAAGGAAAGCATTTCGTCCATGAAATTTGGGAGAGGACATTGCATGTATTTTTATTTCCACGGTGGCAATTTTAACTAAAAAAAAAGCAGGAACGGCAATTCAGTAAGTTGTTTTCACGCTATGGATTGCTAAACGAACACCTCGGCTTCCTCGTGTGTGCAGATGTACTTGCCTTGTTTCCGACATTCACCAACACTATGCAAGTATTAGTGGAAGAGTTAATGAGAAAACTGCAGTTCCGTCTGTTTTGCTTCAGTGGTAAATTCTGTTACAGTATTTGCTCGGTTGGAGAAAGAGTGTACATTATTATTAAAGTTGCAAATGTGACGGTACCTATTAAACGTATAACCCTGAAGAAAATCCTCCTTTTGACTTTGTTTTAAAACCTACTAGGACAAACTTCTGACAGTAAAATAAGGTACCAGAGTTTACAGATTTCGAATAAACAGCTAGACCTAGATTTTTAATCATAACCTCGTGTATGAACTACGAAGTTCCAAGGACCTTTTTTTTCATGCTGTGCTTTTGAAAAAACACCTGCCGAATCATGAACATTACGGTTATGAAATATGTTTGAGCAAATCATAAGATCCAAAGAGAACATTTTCGTGATAATTTATATTTGAGTCACGATCTAAACAGGTCTTTCTATGTTATTTTTGTACATTTTCCCCTACAGTTGTCGAAGCCTAGCAATACAGTGCATATTTGCTGAATTGCTCGATATTCCAAAGTGTGGAATTCACACGTATCTCAGTTGCCAAGAATATACATGCCATAAATGAGAGTATTATGGTACTTTAGATGGGAAGTGCGGCTGTGACGAAACCAAAATTTTGGATTCTGAGCCTGTCTATCTGGGAGAGTTATACACATGTTTACAGCTTTAGGAAGACCGTGCTTCTTAGCAAAATGCTCAAATGTCAGTTCGCTGTTTTGGAAACCACATTTGATTATAATGGCATAGAGCAGACAAGCAAAGATAAGCGGGATAACTCTCGTTTGACAAAGAAAAGCGATCATCGGATATTATACAGAAAAGGAAACTTGAAAAATCCTAACTTTTAGTAAGAAATTCAAAGTTCATGTTAAAATTTAATTTTTTTATAACAGCGTCACGGCTTGCTAAATTGTAGAATTTAGTTAAATTAAGACGATACAGACTACCGTATATATTTAGGAAAGTTAGCTAGCTAATGGTGATTAACGAGAACGGGCAAATGAACTTTCTAGAAGTTTGTTTGAGTTGATATTTTACTGCAATAAATGGTTAAGGAAGCTGTCATCTTTGACGTTTATGACCTGCTAAAACAAGTCTACTTTTAAGTCTACTTTTAAAAGTTTTTTAAGTTTACTTTTTATTTAGACTACGGTAACTTATATAAAACTGAGAAGAACGCAAGATGAGACCAAAATATATCCTCCAGCTAACAGCGATAATTTGGATTCAAAAGAACTTTTTTATGTCCTCTTGTCCGTTGGTAGTCTGTTGTGTTCTGATTAAATGCACTGAAGCAGTGATTGCCCCTCGGGGCAAAAACAATGAAATTTCTTCTTTTCCCTTTTTTTACCTCTGTTTTTCCCTTCCTTCTCCGTATCACAGCATCTTTGTTGAACAGAATACTTTTTTTTCTTGACGCGGAGTAAATCATTCTCCTTTTTTTCTATTTCAAAAGATAATTCACCATTGGACGTGATTGAACTAATTTGATATTCTTCAATTTGTAATGGTAAATAACTGATCTACCAGTATGACACAAAAAGAATTGAAATGAATTATATTTCAATGTCAACGTTTATTTCGGGTGGTTTATGGGCCGTAAAATGCAGTGGGTTCCTTTGTTATAAGCTTGTGGATTGAAAATCTTTTCCAAAGGTTGATTTTGTAGCTTGTCTGTCCGGCGTTGACGTGCCGGCTTGAAGAGAAACTATTGAATAGAGAACTGCTGAGCAATACGTCCCTATGGCGCTGTTTATTGGAGGACACAATGAGGTTTAAAGTTTAAGCCGGCAAATGAAATCTCTCGGTTTGATCATTCAAAATAGTAAAACTTCTGAAAAGTTATTTCCCTGTGATGCTTTTTAGTATACCACGTTAGGTGGTTCTTTCTCTTTATTCACTGATATCATTCTGAACCTCAGTATACAAGTCTTCTAACTATAGTGTCAGAACAAGACACGTTAGGGTTATAGGGTTTGCCCAAGATGGTATAATGAGATCCCTCAAAAGCAAGAAATTAAGCATGAGACTAGCATTTTATTACTTTCGTGATTAATTGTAATCGGGTTTATGTCTTGAAGCGTTTTTGTTTTCTTAAACAAGTAAGAACTCTGGAAAATAAGGCAATTGCAGAACCAAATCAGTCGGCGCGCTATATTTGACCGAGGATCCCAAGTTACTTTAATTATAACATGTGGGAAATGTGGTTGCGCTTTGGTATTGAACGCTTCCGGGCTTTGGAAAACATAATGTTGTGGTTGACCATCGGTGAAGGGACTGGATTTATTTAAGATGCACGTATTTTTAGATTTTTTTAAACGCTTTCCGTTTAAATTCGTGGTTATTTTAATTTTCTGCAGAAAGTGTTGAGTGGTCGTTCAATTTTGAATGTGTCCATTAATTTTCCATTAAAGCTTTCATGCAAATAAGTATAGCCGAGAGCGTTTTTTTCGCGATAACATTGAAACAAAATCTATCTTGTTGTAATCTATCCCATTTTTGTGCATCCAAATGTTGAAGGGGATATTTCACCTTAAATGCACTTACTTTATAATGGAAAGCATTGGGAGTAACAGAGCCTTTATTTACACGCACTGCTATTTGAAGCTTGAAGTTTGTGCAGCTTAATATGAAAAGAAACAGTTTAAACAAACAGCAGCTTTATGAAACACAAGTAGAAGGAAGCAACCAGATGGTTATTTACAAATTTGTTGAAGCTGAATTGGGGTTTTGTGCCCTGTTGAACATCCTCGTAAAATCTTGCGCCCGAACCTGGTTTCACAAGTTCTCTAACATCACCGTGATATTCAAATACTGACATGGTAACCTAACCCCGATGTAAGTGTTGAAAAACTGCGGTTGTAATTGCGTTTTGATTGGTTCTTTCGGAGTTCATCACTGCATCAATAAAGAGATTTCTAAACCGGCTCTCTTGTTTTGACTACACTATATCAAACTCAATGGATAGATCATTCGTTCAAATACTCGTGGAATGCATTTTCAAAAGTTTGTCTAAATATCGCTGCCGCGCCGTGAACGATTATCCTCCTCGAACTATCAATAATTAACAAAATGTTATCCCTTTTGCTCTCAATAGAGATCTTGGGGAGTTTGGAAATGATGACACTGGATGGGGCTTATAGGTTTGATGAGTGGATTATAAAAGATAGTCGAAATA
>OX421458.1:30107102-30127102 GCA_949126865.1 Montipora capitata | reverse complement strand
GAACGTTTTTTTCATGCAGTTTCCATTTTTTCATCCAAGCCTGATTTTGAAGTTAAATTTCAACCACGTTCCCAGGGCGCTTTTCCCTGGCTTTGGGGAAAAGCACCCTGGGGACGAGGTTGGTTAAATTTTGATAAAATCTCATAATTTTACAGGGGACGATCCGTGGTACAAACAGGCGAGCTATTATTGGCCATTTAATTCATTGAGGGACCCTGGTATTGTGGATCAGCGGGGTACCAGCAGTGTACCAGGCCACAGCAAAAACGGACTAAAATTGGACGAATTCTTTGGCAGCTGGGCTGACCTGGGCAACTTTTCCTACCACTGTATAAGTAACCCGGATAGTTGTGATACTGGCTTCACCGTCACATTTTGGTTGCGGTTGGATGACGTCAAAAAGGATCAACGGGTTGTGCTGCAGATAGCTCCTGCATTGCAGGCAGTTGGAACGACAATTCAAATACGCGGTCACGTTCTACATTTCTATGTTAATAGTCCGGCTATAAGAAGACACGTGGCCGTTCACTGGCCTAATTTAAAATGGAGTTTTGTAGCTCTGATATGGAAAAAAAACAAAAACAAAATAGAGGTGCTTCTCAATGCTAAGACTGTTCCTTATGAGTCGAACAGTACTAGTCAAGATTACGAGCTGGCATCCGTGCCACCTTCGCATACACTTATCATTGGAGCACATAACGCGCGATTACGGAGCACAAGAATGATTATTGACGAGCTTGCACTATGGGATGGAGACTTGCAGAAAGATGACATAAATTACCTTATGGAGTCTAAGGCAGGTAAAATACAAACAAACTATTTGATGGATGTATCTTAGTTTTCGCGCAGATCTTGTCGGGGCAATGTTAAACTAACAAATCTTCATAAGAAGAGCTTAACAAAGAGTTGAACGAAACAGAAAGATAACAAGAAGAGACAAGACTGAAGACGAAGAGTAGGGCTGGAGTAGTGGTGAGAGCAACCCCCTCTCCCTAAGACCCCGTTTACACGGATCAGGAACAAATTTGTGCACGGACAAAACTTGCACGGTTCCACCTTGCTTTCACACGGGACCGGTGGAACTGGACGAATTTTTGAACGGCTAAGTGTGCAAGTTTGGGACCTCAAAAAAGCAGGTCAACTTTTTGACCGGCACGGTTCTACTATGCGTGCGGACTCGTGAAAACACCCGAACCGTGCAAAATCTTGCAACCTTTTTGGTTGCTAAGCAAAAATGTTTCAAGGTCGCAATTTCTTACTTCCATAAAGTTACATTTCCCTCTGTTTAAAATCAAATTTGACAAAAGCCAAAAGCACGATACTTTTTAGTTTGTTTAGGATTCTGTCTTTGGAAGCTTCCTGCCGCCTCGGGGGAATTTGTTCT
Source organism: Montipora capitata (assembly GCA_949126865.1). Lineage (NCBI taxonomy): Eukaryota > Metazoa > Cnidaria > Anthozoa > Scleractinia > Acroporidae > Montipora > Montipora capitata. Next base: position 30,125,718 of record OX421458.1, on the reverse strand, counting down.
TGTCGTTATCAGGGTACTTTTCCAAAAACATTTTGGTTATATCTTCGTACTTGCTCCTCACTGTTTCCCAGTCAACTCCTTCGCCTGCTTTTTAGACCTTGTAGTCTAAAACTACATGCAACAACGCATTTATTTTATCTGTCCACATAAAGTTTTTGTCTGCCGCCATGTTTGATTTGCCGCGTACTTCACCTAGCGATAACGTGATTGGCGAAAAGCATAAGCTTAACCAGTCAATCACAGCAGAGAGTTAAAAAAAGCCACGCAAATTTAATGCCGCGACTGGTCTCAAAATTTGCACGGATCCATGTAATAACCATTGCGATCTGTAACAGAATTTGCACTGTTCCGTGTAAAAAGGCTGTCCAGGTACAAAATTCGTCCGAACCCGTGTAAACGTAGCCAAAGTATTGCTACAAAAAATGGGTTGATTGTTCTGTGTTTATGCAGTAATGATCTGTCTTAGCCCCAATGAATGAGAAATTTATTATTATTATTATTATTATTATTATTATTATTATTATTATTACTCATGACTAAGCGAACTGGTAGATCAACATAAATATGCGTAATTCATTAGGTTTGCGGATGATAATTACGACAAAGACTCCGACAATGTCAACGATAAAGATGATAATGGCCACCTTGGTGATGACGAATTGACGAATCCATTTTGGTGATCCATTTCATATATATCACTTCATCGTTAATAGTGAAGTAATAAGTTGTTTTTAATTTTGTTCCCTTTCAGCGGATGGTAAGTACACGAATTGGTCTAACTTCAGCTCATGTACAGTCTCCTGCGGCAGTGGCACGAAAACGAGGCACCGATCCTGCACAAATCCATCACCGAAACATGGTGGCAAAAACTGCACTGGGAAATCGACACAAACAGAGTCTTGCTTTTTAGGTCGTTGCCCGATAAATGGCAATTATTCACAATGGACAGGATTTACTTCTTGCACGTTGTCTTGCGGAAGTGGCAAAAGGTATAGGAATAGAACTTGCACTAATCCAGAGCCTAAATACGGTGGTCTAAACTGTTCTGTCCTAGGGACGAATCAAGAATTCGAAGATTGTAATACTAAGCCATGCCCTATTAATGGAGGTTACAGTGAATGGTCGAACTTTAGCGAGTGCTCAGCAACGTGTAACAGCGGGCGAAAAATTCGCACAAGAATTTGCAATAATCCCCCACCACAATATGGAGGCAGAAATTGTACCATTTTTGGACCAAACGAAGAAACCCGCGATTGCTTTGTAAAAGTTTGCCCTGTCGATGGTAACTATAGCAACTGGAGCACTTTTGGTATGTGTAGTAAAACTTGCGGTGGTGGTGAGAAGATAAGAACTAGGAAATGCGATAATCCTGCTCCGGTAGGGGAGGGTAGAAATTGTTCTGGTCTAGGTCCGCCAATTGACGCTCGGCCTTGCAACAATGAAACTTGTCCAATTAGCGGAGGCTACTCCATTTGGTCTCAGTTTAGTCCATGTACGAAATCCTGTGGTAGTGGTACTCAGTACAGGAAGCGTAACTGCACAAATCCCCCGCCAGGTGTTGGAGGTCAAAACTGCTCTCGTCTAGGACCCCCTAAAGAGACAGTGTATTGTAATAATGAGTACTGTCCCATAGATGGTGGTTACGGCGAATGGTCGCCGTATACAATATGTTCTCGGACTTGTGGGGTAGGGCAGAGGGCTAGATCAAGGAGCTGTGTCAATCCATCCCCACAGTATGGTGGAAAAAACTGCTCGCAAATTGGAAAGGCTCGAGAAATTGACGTCTGTAACACAAAGAAATGTCCTGGTAAGCAAATAGTCGTACGCTTTTATTCAGTTTTATTCGGTATCTTCCAGAAGCACAGTATTCGAGAGTGCGATATGGCGCCAAATATAAAAAATATACATATTTTCTACATTAACGGCAAAAACAAATTGAGTTGTTTTTTCATTGGACGGCGGAGAAATCAGTTTTTTTTAAATTTAGGAATAAAACACAATTTTCCCGAACAAAATTCAATTTGTTTAATGCGCCAGTTTTCCTTTATTGGTTTATTTAAGGGGAGTGGTCAAAACTCCTACACTCGAACAGGACCCACCAAACCACAAAATAGATGGTGGTGTCTGCCTGCACCCCCTTGCTTAACGTCAAAAGATGGTGTCTATATTGCATAGCCAGCCCTCTATCCAGCAGTAAAAAATTACAGTGAGATTCAAACCTCACTTTTCTTGTTTGTCTAGTAATGCCGACTCTTGCTAGCTGAATATTCCTGTGTCAACTCAAATTTAAAAGCCAATAAAATGTTGTCGGTAATGTTCATGTGATAAGTTCGAAGATAGGTGGTGTCTTTGAGAACCCCCCTTCCCCAAAGGTGGGTCCTGTTCGAGTATAGTAGTTTTGACCAGTTCCCTAATAGCCTTGGCTTGTTATGGACTTTTGCAACCTCGTTCCCAGGGCTTTTCACCGCCGAGAGCCCGTCCCACTCTCGGCGGTGAAAAGCCCTGGGAACGAGGTTGGACTTCTGTCGTAGCATATTGCATTTTGGATTATCTTGCATCATGGTGCATGATACTCACTTGAATTCGCCCAGCTGTGATCACCTTTTCCCCACAGATATCAAATTTGTGGTAGCCGTTACGTTTACAGAGGAGAGATTTCGTAAGGACATGTTTGATATGAACAGTGCTACGTTCAAAGAGTTAGCTCACAAGATAAAGGACAATGTAAGTCTACAAAAGGCCAGTTTCGTATTCTAACGGTTGGACTGGTTCTAGCATGAAATGGAGGCTAATGCGGGTAAATTAATTTGCATTTGAAAAGATTTGCCCGTTTTAGCCTCTATTTCATGCTAGATCCAGTCCAGCCGTGAGAATTCGAAAATGGTCTATTAATTATAGATAAAGGGAATCGCGGATAAAACAAACTGTGTACCTTGATCCTGAAATGATCCAGGTCTCTTTCGACTGCTCTCAACCGCTAGCGACTTGGGCCACCTGAGGATCAAGGCAGTGAGTACAAATTATATCATGCCCCCAATGTATATTATTTTCCGTTCCCTATGCCGGACGAGCTCGAAAAGGTGAAACTAATTTACAGTGACTACCGGTAACTAGACTAAGTAATTAAACTAATTAATTTCTTATCAACATCCCGACACGGATGAGCTATTTTTACCAAGGAAAAACTGATATAATGTATGACCCTGCATATATTGAGAACACTGCATCTTTAAAAGTCAATGCCATTCATCTACTATAAACGTAAAAAGCAACTGGCTGCCAAAGAAAATCGACACTTCGTTGTCTGACCAAAACGAATTAGCTGCATTTTTTTGTTTTCATCCTCAGCAAACGCCACGCAACCCAAAACCGAAGCACGAGCCGTGAACAAATTGTTGTCTATTTGGCTTTAGAAACAAGAAGACAAAATCTAAGTTAATATTTCATAAATAAGATAAAGCCGCTTTTTTCTTTTTATAAGACCAACTTTTCACATGAGCAATTTTTTTCAATGGATTCTCTTTGAAAGATTTATGTCTAACCTGTCTAAACTGCGTTTAGTTAAGAAAACCTTCAATCTGCCAAGATTGTACTATCATTTGCTACCTTTATTTTAGACTTTGCTCCTCCTCCTCCTATTAGAAATAGTACAACACTACTGTTGGCCATTTTTGCTTTCATTTTGCCACTCTTGGTCGTCAACGTACGGTCTCCATGGAACTCAATAGGGAATCTAAAGATTACGATTTGGAACGAATCAGTAACTTTGTTAGAGCATTATCTACAGCACGGAAACTATGTAATCAAACGTCTCAAACTTGTCCTCGCATATAGTTTACCCTTGCAGTCCACCCCCCACCCCACCCCCCCCCCCCTCCGGAGGTAAAAAGCAGGCGACAGTTTATATTCAGATTCATTAACATTAGCTTTCTTTTTGTTTCATCAGGTGTATAACATTTATGATAAGTATTCAGCTTTGGAGTCTGTTGATATCAAATATTGTGGTAACGGTGATAGGTAAGTTAAACTGAAGTTAAATTAATGGTTTTGCAGTAGGGTGTCCTGCGAACGTAGACGTCATTTCCGGACACGGGACGGAAGGGGAAAGAAACGAAGACAGGAAATTCGCCTGTGTTCGCAGGCTAGCATTAGGGTTATGAAACATGCTTTAATTTTCGATGTGGTCTGTTAATTTTTCAGGGGTACCTTAGTTGTTCATTGTGTGCTGCAGTTTGCATTCAACAATGATCGATACACTGGTGTAATTGATTTACAAGATGCTTTGAATACAAGAAAAATTCTGCACTCGATGCCTGTTAAAACTCATTTCATAAACAGTAATGACGGTAAGGATAGAGCGAGTTTCAATCGAGTGTCGTAAAACCAAAACCAAGATAATAACTTGGGCCAATCAAAACTCGAAGTAATTACACGTAGCCGACACAAAGCGCGGGAAAATGTGCACTCGCGAGCCACGATTGGTGATTGTTGAAAAATTGGCGCGAGAACTTTAAACCAATCACTGAGTGAAGTAATGCAAAATCAAAGCAATTCGCTAATTACTTTCAATTGAAAACCGTTCTATTTTAAATAAACAATTGAAGCTTTATATTTTTATGAGAGACTACGCCAATGAACGCAGCGGTGTCCTATTGCCGCGACAAAGCTCACTGAACACGTGGATCCGTCGTGCAAGATTGGGTCGAACATGTTCAAACAATAGCAAAACGTTGGAAAATGTTTCGTAAATTGAAAACAGGAAAGGAATGTGTGGTCCGCCTGACACGCATGCGCGGAATAAGAAGCATGGTAACAAACATTCAATGCCCACGCCGAAGTACAACTATTGCCTGAACCTTGAAATGACGTTTGAGTTGCAATTATGAGAGCAAGAACAAAACAAACGATTGTCCGCGTTAAAAGGAGTGATGATGTTATTAATATCGTGCCAATACTTAGCGTTCATGCTCACAGCCCTTTAAAACAATTAAAAAAACTAGCAACTGATATCAAACGGAAGAGCGACTCCGATCACAGAAAGGGATTAGGCTTGAATGCTAGCCAATGGAACTTTTTTTGAACCAATTAATGCAATCTACCGAATTGATACCAATAGCCCTTTTCACGGTTAGTTTTTCTCATTTGCATTACAATATAATGTAGCACGTATGTGAGGCAATTTCGGGCTATTTTGTAGTTTTAACCCGAAATTGCCTCGCATCCACGTTAGATTACATTGTAATGCAAATGAGAAAAACTAACCGTGAAAAGGGCTATTACAAGTGCTTCAATCCAAACGGATGCATTTGGTGTTCTTTATAAGCTTTCATCTTTAATCAGTTAATGGGGGATCACTGTTGTGAGTGAAATAAGCCTGCTCCAATGCTTGCCTCTTCCGGCGCTTTGATTATCTCTTCTCTTATTAATGAAATAAGTTCTTTTTCTTTCGCAGAAGAAATGGTAGTTAAAAAAGCTCACCCTTGCGACTCAACGTAGTCTTCAAATTCTGAACGCGAAATTCATTCCCCGTCATTTTATACCATCTATTTGTTTTAGTTCCCAGTTATGCACCTGAGAATGTCACCGTCTTCAATACCAGCTCACGAAGCATAAATGTTACGTGGAGCAAAGCCAGACCTAGCGGGGTAGGGGGTGGGGCTATTCTTGGATATCGCATGATCTACATAGATGACAGAGATAATGTGCGAAACAAATTGATAATTGGAGAGGAAACCCTCAACGCAGAATTGAAGAAGCTGAGAATTTATACCTTATACTGCGTGAGAATTATGGCTTATAACAGGCGAGGAGATGGCGTGGCCTCTGATCTTGAGTGCGCCTACACGGATAAAGATGGTAAGTGAACCAGAGAGTATCACCCTTTGTCCGAGCATTCATACAGTTAGTTTATGGATAGGAACGAGAACGAAAAATTGCCACACTTTTTCTTGTTGCGAGACATCGGATTATTTCATTTCTTAAAGTGCTACTGCGACCAATTACTAACTTTAAAATCTTGAGAGAGCTGGGTCGAGGAGAAAATGACGTCTAAGAATCACTAGTTTAAGAATGCAATTCGTGTGTACGCGGCTGAATTAATATGCAGCACGGGAGTTTCGGGCTTTCAGGCTTTTAAACGCCTGTTTTGTATATATAATAAATTGCGTTTACACGCTCAAATTTTAAGCTAGTGAGTAAATGACGTAATTTTCGTTAGATCCAACCCTCTGAGGGCCAATCGGTCAGTTTTGAACGTGAGTAATGGCGGACCGTGAAATCCAAAACTTACACTCAAAATAAACAGCCTTTGGGTAAAACTCAACGCTCAAAATTTTGCCAGTTAGGTGTTAAGCGAACACGCTTTCAAAATCTGAAGAAAAAAAAGGAGGTGATTTTCGATCATAGTAGCACTTTAACCTAAAGCGCAAACAATGGTCTTTTTACGATCTAAGAAAAACATGGTACATTTCTTTTCCGACCTCTCCCTGTACGGAAGCCGGTAAGGGTCACACGTTATCGCTTCCCAGCTGTCGCCTCCAAATTGTCGCTTCCACGTTGTTCCTTCCAAGTTGTCGCAGGAGAAGAAGAACATGGCAGCCATGTTGACGAGACGCGACTCGGGCAATTTCTACAACCTCTGAAAATACGAGTGATATTAATCCTTAATTCTACGAGGAAGCAAATTAAGAAGATCAGAAAAGCACGCTGTTGCACAATTTCGTAGAAAGCCTTTTCAGAATTCACTTAGCGTCAATCCCATGACGGATAGCGGAGCTAGAAGGCCAAGAATGAGACCAAGTCAAGTGATTTTTGTTGTCACTGTCACACTGTTTTCAACACCTTACCCACAGCGGGCGGTACATTATTTTGAACACAATAATAACCTTTCATCAATGAGCCTAAGAATGAAGTTTTTCTTTTTTTTTCTTCCAGTCCCAGACAGCGCTCCTCCAAATGTGACTGCGCGAAATTTAAGTTCCACAGAGCTCTTAGTTGAATGGGATCCCTTACCAGAAATATATATCCATGGTGTCTTACTAAGTTATAGTATCAACTTAACAAGAGACGGATTTAACTTCACTAAAATTGATGACATCCCTCCCTCTGCAACAAGCCATCGGATCACAGGACTTGAAAAGTATGCACGTTACGTCATTAGCATGGCAGCCATCAATGATGTCGGAGAAGGTGTCTCTAGCGATCACTTGGCTGTATGGACCGACGAAGATGGCAAGTTCAATTTGGCTTTTTGTTACTAGTTAAATAACAAATTAATAACAGCCGAAGGTAATCAGGAAAGTAAATTTCAGTTTCTTTTCCACCTCATTACAATTTCTGTTTTTAAAACAGACATTGGCTGCCTTCTACATTATAAAACCATTAACAATACTTCTTTCGTTTTCGGTTTCACAGTACCCAGCCGAGCGCCTAACATCTCTGAAATCTACAACACAAGCTCCACAAGCATCAGGGTGGAATGGGAACCACTTCATGAGGAGTATATTCACGGGCTGTTGCTTGGTTACCGCGTTGTTTACAGGCGAAATGAGACAGGATACACATGGAATACAACTGTTGTTGGTCCTGATGAGAATGGAACCACCATGAAAGGTCTTAAAAAGTATGGAGCTTATGTTGTACAAGTAGGCGCATTTACAAGAAAAGGCGGCGGCAAACTAACCAAGGAATTCCATCTCAGGACAGACGAAGATGGTAAGTGAGCCAAAAATTACTTAAGCAAGATTATATTGAGAAGTTATTGAGCCTAGGGCTCTGGATATCGTCTATCTTCCTTGATAAGTATACATACTTTTATTTGATATGAATCGACAGCACGTTGATCCCGACGGCAAAAAGAAATTAGCAAAAAGAGACCACAAAAGTGAAAATAAGTCTGTTTGTGAAAGAGAGAAATAATCCACGCACTTGTCTGGACAATTTAAACAATCATCTCTTAAAGATACCTGAAAATTTCAGGAAGCTCTATCGGAGTTATCAGCGGTTTCGCTGCATAAACGAGGCTAAGGGGTCATTTTGCATCGAATTGACCCTTAAGCCTCTTTGGCATGTGCCTGCGGGCTCAACTCCAATAAGGTCTATTGCTTAAATTGTCCAGATTAGTGCAAGGATCATTTCCAGTCTCTTTCGTCTATAACTCGCGCTTCAAATAGAAACATCAACCCTCATTGTGTCACGTGTTATTTTCGGTCACGTGATTGGGAGAGCGGTGACTTAAGGTGCGGCCATTTTGGGAGGTGATGTTTTGTTGCTGTGTTCAGTTCATAAACATGACAGTTTGAATAAAATAGTACATTTGCATGATGACTCCATTTGACTGCAAGTACCAGAATCCTTCAAGTTTTGCTTGTCTCATGCTAATTAGAGCTATTGCTATCTCAAAGTAATGAAAAACCCGGGAGTAAAGTTGTATGATAAGTAATACGATTCTTCATATTCTTTTCGTATTCCTAATTTACGAGGACGGACTTGTGTCAACCAGCGGCCATGCTGGTCAAAGACAATAGAGTTCGAACTCCGAGCCTCGAGTTGATGTGTTAAGAAGCGATTTCATCGAGCGCAAAAACAAAAGGTTTCAGTCCCTCGGGACTCAAAATTGTCACCATGTGAAAAAGGCCCATTAGCTGTCTACTTAAAAGAATAATTTCTACAGAGTTCTCTCTTTAGGCAAATGAGACGGTTGTGGTCATAGAAGCGCGTACAGATCTAGTGACCATCAGCGACATTGGCCGTGTGTTGCCTGGTTAAGTTGACGATACTCCACGAGAGAAGCTGAGAGATGGTTTGAGAAAACGATACCTCAAAAGCGAAATGTTCGAGTTCTAGGTATCAGGGGAGGCCCTGGCAGGGGTTTTGGAGAAAAAGGCTAATTTAATCAAACTGGGGAACAGCGGAACAAATACAAAATATCTTGGGGAACAAGGGGACATAAAACATTTAGGGATCAAAAAGCTGAGAAGGAAGGGCCTTTGGAAGGGCCATTCGCTCATGGAGAGGGATCACTTGTATTTAAGTGCCCTTTTGGTCAGACGTGAACTTGTACCGCGGTCGCTCTGGGACGAGAATGAGCGTAACGAGTGTTTACGGCCATGTGGTCGCGAACTTAACAAAAAAAACCAACCCTGAGTCACCACTAACACTTATAATAAGTAATATTAGGATAAGAATAAGTGGTAAGGTGAACTCAATAAACCTTGTGCTAAGACAAATAACATTTAGTGACTTGTTTGTTGTTTAAATCTTTTTTTTGTCCTTCCAGTCCCTTCCCAGGCACCACAGGATTTAACCGTCGCTCATGAGAAGTCCACATCAACAAGTCTCTTCATACATTGGAGTCCTGTCAATCGAAACCACCAAAATGGAAAGATTCTTGGGTATCGAATATTGTATAAAAAGTCCAACAGCAAGGATAACCTTAAGACGAAAAACGTGTCTGCAAGAGCCATTGCCACCGAACTTGTTAACTTGACCAAGTACACAAAGTATGATATCACGATTTTAGCTTACACGTCGAAAGGAGACGGTGTAAGGGCAAAGGTCTTCAATGTTTCAACATCAGAAGATCGTAAGTATATTATCAACACGTACCAGGGGCTTGTTTCTCGAAAGTCCCGAGAACTTTTCGGGCCCGAAAAGCCAGTCGTCAAACTGCAATCTGCTTATTTTGAAAAGGTGATCCTTTAACATGTTTTTAATGTAAGAAAAACTAAGAGGACTGCGAAGTTGGATGGCTTGGAACCTCGGCGTTGCGAAGATAGAAAGGGAATTGTGGCACCTGAAATAGGCCCGAAAACTTTCGGGACTTTTGACAAACAGGCCACAGGCCCCAGTTGTTCGAAGGGTGGATAGCGCTATCCACTGGATAAATCACTATCCACTGGATAACTCAATCGGTTTTGCTAGTTTTTATCAGCTGGATAGTGATTTATCCGGTGGACAGCGCTATCCACCTTTTGAACAACCGAGGCCTGCTTGCCATTTTAACCCACGCTATTTATGTTTTGGGAGATTTTTTTAGAGCGGACATTAAACGAGACGTATAAAGCGCGCATGAATGTGGATGAGCCAAACATCAAACTCAGTATTACCTAATTTCTCTTGTTTTCAGGGCCAAGCAAGCCTCCTACTTTGACAAAGGTCTACAACACGAGCTCCACAACCATTCAAGTCAACTGGAAGCCAATTCCAAACAAGTTCGTACATGGAGTTCTACTGAGATTCATTGTTTTGTATCGAGCTTTAAATGAGTCTGAAGACATGAACAGGGAAGTCAAAGTGGGCCACAGATACACGGGGCTAGAACTGAAAGGGCTTTGGAAGTACACCAAATATAGAATAAGAGTCTTGGGTACTACAAAGATTGGCTGGGGAGTTGTTAGCCCGGAAGTTGTAGTACAAACTGATGAGGATGGTAAGAGCATATTACAGGAGGCAATCCTACTTTGTTACAAAACAAGAGTGAATTAGGTAAAAGTGTTCCTCTATCAACTTACGTTCTTGACCCGGCACAGTAACAAAGGGACTTATGTTCAGATACACTTTTCGCGCGAAATCAAAGAAAGTGTCGCCACTTTAACCAATCAAGAGAAGCCATGTCACGAGAGATTGCTTCTGTTATGTTTTTCCAGGGACATGACAACCAATTTTTGCGGGAACGGGCATTCTGAAAATAAAATCATTTGAGACTATACTGGGGAGCACACCCAGGCCATTGGAACACTCTTACATAATTCACTCTTGTACAAATTAATCGAGCGTAAGAACCGGAAGTAGATTTTCAGGCCCTCCAGGCTCCAGCACCAAAGGTGTTTCCTTTGAAAAGGGAGGTCTGGGATGCTTCGAAACGTCCTTCTGTTGCTCTTTCCTGTTAAAAACGTAATTTTTCTCGATAAATATTGACTGGGACCATATGGGACCGATTTTGGCGACATATTGGAAACCTGCCTGATTCAGTGCTTCCCCGAGTAATAAATTTTTAAGATCTCTTATTCATTTTATTTTTATTATTTTTATTATTTTGCCTCAAAGAACATACAACAACTAGAAGGATTATGGAATAGCAAAAAAAAACGAAAGGAAAGGCAGGGAGTTCTAAAAGAAGCTGAAAAGTTTATAACTGGTTAAATGGGCTCAGTAACACGAGCAAGCCGCATGAATCTATTCTAACACACGAACGACTGAGATAATTACTTAATTAGAGCGTCGGAAACTGGAAGGGATGGCATCGGATGAAAAGCCAAAAAGTAGACAGATTACACTTCAAATCTTGAACAAAGAGAGTGTCAAGTATTTATGAGTCAATAAGTCAATGAGTCAATGAGTCATGAGTCAATGAGTCAATGAGTCAACGAGTTAGTGCAGTTAATTAAACCATAAAATGAAAGCTAAAATTTCAGAGAGTGCTTAGGCCTAATCACTGAAACGAGGGCTTAGGCTTAATCAACAAATTATTGCTATATTGACTGTGAGTCCATTGACTCATGACTCATGACTCATCGACTCATTTGACTCATAAAACATGGGTTCTCCTTTTCTTAAAAGTAGCAAGAGAGTTCTGCAGTAGAGTAATTGGAAGGTGTTAACATTTCTTGTATAAGAGGAATGTATTTAACATTTGAAAACAATTTTATTTGCACAATTGTATAAGGTGTATATCCTGGAATTTTAAGGTATTACGTTCTTTGAAAATTGGGTTGGTATGAGCATCGAATCGGGACTTGTTTAAAGATCCTGATTGAACGTTTCACAAGTCTTTTGGGTTGGTTTTATAAGTGGAGACCCAAACTATATTTCCATTAAAAAAATAGGTATAGACCAATGAATAGTAGAATGAGTCGTAATACACGGCATCCAAACGATATTACTATCTTACAGTCTGATTTGGACTCCTTGTACTGATGGGCAACGGATTGGCAAGTCAAATTTAATACAGATCTAACGGTAAACAAAGCAAATAGAGTATTAGGCTTGTTAAAACGCACAGTTCGCTGCAATAACATTGTAATTTTGTCTATACTATATACGTCATTGTTAAGATCAATTTTAGAATATGCATGTTCGGTATGGGCTCCATGTTTAGTAAAAGATATTTCATCTATCGAAAAAATTCAACGTAGAATATTACGAATTGCCTTAAGACAAAAACCTCGCGAGATGCCTTACGAAGAGCGTTGTAAAATGTAGAACACACAAGAGAGTTTCTGTCGTTGATAGAATACTACAATCAAGTGAAGCAAGATTGTATTCGGTCTAAATGGCTTAGATTTTAATGATTATTTTGAGCCATGTAGGAGTAAAACAACCCTTCAATACAAGATCCAAACAAAATCAGCTAGGGTGAATTGCTTTTGAGTACGTTTTTGGAACAACTTACCTAACCAAAAACTGCCTGAAAACACTTATAAATATTTATCAATTTTTAAGAGAATGCAAATCCTAAGGACGCACAAGCACGCTTAACTATTTTAAAACTATTTATAGTGTTTTAATATTTTGTGAGCGGAAAGTTTATAAGTAGAAATTTAATGTTAGATACGTGAAAAAAATCGATCGCGCAGGAGACCATTACAGGTATAACTTCAAGGTCTTCCTATTTCAAATTTTACTGTAAACTTTTCTTACTGTTAATTTGAAATAAATTATTATTATTATTATTATTATTATTATTATTATTATTATTATTATTATTATTATTATTATGTACGTAGAGAATTTCTACTCAAACATAAACTCGATTTATACCTTATATCCCAATCGCTTTAGAAACTTTAATGGAAACGTGAGAGATGCAAGATAAATTTAGAGCTGACGGGAGGGATTTATGTAATGTTATAGAAACGAGGAGCAGTGTTTTATCGGGGTTTAAAAACACGAGGCGTAGCCGAGTGCTTTTAGACTCGATAAAACACGTCATTGCTGCGAGTTTTTTGAACGGCTTCAAAACCATTGCACAAAAAGCGAGTCCTCTTGGAATAATGGTTCAAATCGCAAGAAGAGAATATTAGCATACAAGAAAAACAAGCTATGCCTTATGAATATTATTTTTGTAAAGAATACCAACAAGGAATGTTCTAGCGGGATATAAAGCTCATGCACGTGACGTTTTATCGGTGTTCTTATTGGCTATTAGGCTCATGAATTATTAATGTATTTTGAAGATAAATGATACACTAACGTTTTCACCCCATACAGTCACAAAAAGGCAAACATATTAAAGAACCAGTGACAGTGCGAGCCGAAAGGAAGCATATGGTAACAAGTGAAAAGCGTGTGAATACATCACTGTAGTGTGAAAGAAGCGAAAAAAAGGAGAGCAAATAGACTCCATATGTGGATTCTCGGTATTGGACTAGAACTAGCTTACAATGGAGGCTAATGCGGGGAAATATGTTAAAAAGTGTTTCTATTTGAGAAGATTCCCCCGCATTTGCCTCCATTGCAAGCTAGTTCAAGTCCAATACTTAGAATACGAATATGGTCTATTGAAACGTATAATCACTTGTTAACTGCTTAACTAACCAATCAGAAAGGGTGCTTACTCTTATCCAGATGTGACCCTTTTTAAATAACCAATCGTATCATCAAACTCACTTAATGTATTCACTTGCACTTACAGCTCCAGGTTGGCCACCGGAAAACGTCATCGCTGCCAACAAAACAACTCCGACAATGATCCCAGTGTCTTGGCAAAAAATCAGCAAAAACTATTACGTACATGGCATATTGCGAGGATACACAGTGACGTACCGTGCTGTCAGAAATCCAAATGAGGAACTGGAAGAAAAAGCGAAACATGTCAGGGTTGGACCCAGTACTCTCTCCGTTGAATTGCATAATTTGTCTTCTTTTACTATTTATAGTATACAGGTTCGCGCGTTTACAGACAGAGGCAATGGTACTCCTTCTGAAGTCATATATGCAGGTAATATGAAAAGCCTTTGCCCTATTTTTCCATGAAAAAATCCCCACTGCTGGTCTGTGACGAGTATGTGCCTACTTGTGACAAGGACTTCTCGACAGAACTAACCGGCTAGACCGGGCATTTGGAATGGCTAATTCCACAACGCCTTCAAATCAACACACTTCGAGGATTATATATACTCCTCCAGAAGAATGCAAACTGACGGGTCTGGCCGGCCAGTTCTGGCAAGTGTATGTACTGTCCTCGAGTAACTAGTCATTGAAAGAGATTGGAACTTCGAATCTTGCGTTCTTTTACCAAACGAACGCAAGTGGCAGATTTGAGTAGATGAAAGTTTACAAGAACAACAAACAAAAACAACAAAAATAGGTTATTTGCACAACACTTAAATAGAGATTCATGAAAACTAGCTGGAAGGCAGAATAAAGAATTATGTATAAACGAAGGAAAAAGTTGATTCAGGGAGGCACAAATGTAAGGATAAGAGACAGGTAAACAACAAAAGAAACCATAGAGACGAGTTCAATTGAAATCAAATGGAGGGGAAAAAGGAGTAAGTATAAATAAAATTAATATAACGAAATAATAGGTTTTTTCAAGCAATACTTAAATTTATAAAAGCTAAGATTTCTTAAGGACTCCTCCATATTATTCCAAAGAACAGCCTCCTTGAAACGAATGTGGAATTTTGCGTAATTTGTCCCGGCAGAAGGAATGCAAAATGATGATTTTAGAAGCCAGTCTATTTTCATACTCGTGCCTACTTGATATAGGAGGTGTATGATAATACCATATTTTATTTCTTTTTACAGAAACATGCAACTGCTTCAGTAAGCTTTACACAAACTTCTGGTTCAACCCTCCATACCTGGACAAAGGTGGAAACGGTAACGTCACCGGTATTTTCCCGCCAATTCTTCAGCTGGTAGTGCGCAGCTGCTGCGGAGAGTGCAGGGCTCATGGCCATACAGATATTGACTTCCGGTCAGCGGGTGATAAACAATCAGCGGTTAAAGGCACGCAAAACGAAGTTAAACAAGCTATAGACGACGTCACTGAATTGAGCTTCCCTATTTATGGTAGAATGGACCAAACGGATTATTCAAATGAGTACGGATTTGCGCCTCTAGTACAGTCAGCGGGTGTTGCTTTTATCGTGGCTGAGGATGAACCAGGCGCGGTCGCTAAGATGGTTGTAAAAGCAGTATTCGATCTTTGGCCACTGATCATCACTGTTTTCATCTCTGCGTTCTTTTCTGGCATTGTTATGTGGCTATTAGTGAGTGTTTTCTATTTCGTATATCGTAAAGCTTGAATTGATAAATAAAGCTTACATCCGAACGATCCAACGACAGAAAGAATTGAATAATAATAATGATAATGATAATGATAATGATAATTCTAATAATAATAATAATAATAATAATAATAATAATAATAATAATAATAATAATAACAACAATTAACAGTTATACCACGAGGGTACTCTGGATATGAAGTGATAGATATATATATATATATATATCCAGCAAAACCGAATAGAATAATTGTTTTATTAAAAACTCCAGGATCAGCAACTCCAGTCTAAAAAAGTCAGTGAAGTGTCAGTGTTAATAATTAAAGGCTTGCAAGAACCAAAAACGTTGCGACAAAGATGTTCCCGATAAAAAAATAATAATAGTAAATAAATAAATTTAAAAAAAATAATTATTACATAGGCATTAAAAAAATTGAGATACGTACCATAGAATATTTTCGTGCCAAATTTTGTGGTTTTTTCGGTTTTCCCGGGGGAAATATTTTCGGCTAAAGCATGGATTTCTTTCTCATGGACTTTTTTTGGCGGCCATTTTTTCTCAGAGCTGTAAAAATGTTTTCAGCTCGCTTTATTGCTGACGCGTTTGTTGACCATATTAGGTACAGCAGGTATATAAACTGATAGCCTGTATCTGGCGAGCCAATGAAAATGCTGGAAATCTGATATCCGTAGTTCAGTTTTTAATAATAATAGCTAATAAGTAACAAAAAAAGAGAGTAAAAACTGAGACATTAAAATATATCAATTCAATATACATCAAATTTTCTGAAATAGATCGAAAATTATAAGAGACTAAATTAATTTTGCTAAGAATTTCTCCCCACTCAGTACCGTACCGTGCTTTACTGGGTATGCGCAAGTCACTCCTTTACAAAAAAATTAAGGACGGTGCCTACTAATTCAAACGTATTTTTGCCCCGGCTTATGATTATGCAGGAAATGTAGATCTTAACAAATTTTATTGCAATCCAAAAAGAAAATTGGGGGTAACCACGCATTTTTCAAAGATAATTGATGAATAATATTTGTAAAAAGCTTTAAACTACAAAGCGATGTATGGCGTTCTTTCTCAAATTGAAGCTTAATTATCTCTCAAAAATGCATGGTTACCCCCAATTTTCTTTTTGGATACTAAGAGTACTAACCTAGTTCTACTTTCTCCGGATAGTTTTAAACCGCGTTAGGGTTTTTAGTAAGCATCAGCAATAGGAAAACAGAGTATCTCGAGATGCGCAGAAAGTATGCCCAATGACAATAGTAGGCACCGTCCTTAATTCTAATGTGGGATCGAACAAACGAGAGTGAAGAAGGTTGTCGGGGATTGGCTACACACCTCTGGCCGTGAACCAGCAAATAAGAAGCGGTTTTAACAGAGACGAGGTGTGAACGCTCAGTTGACCATTTTCACTTACAGGAGTGTCCTTCGTTATCTCAGTGTTTGTATCGTGTTTTGTTGTCATCTTGCTTAAAATCGTCATCTCAACTAGGATACAAAACAATGCTATTTATCATGTTCTTAGACTGAGTGGAATGAAAGATACTTGAAAAATATTATATTCAAAAAGAGCACTACTGTATTCAATTGGGTATTGGATCGTCATCTGCATCACCTTGCTGAAGGGCCTCGGATGACCGAAGGAATTTAAGATTTGGATATCATAAAACAAGACAATTGAAATATGGTCTGCTCTTCAAGCAAACATTGTGTCATGTTGTACACAAATTTACAATAAATTAACTAAATTATTTATTTTTATTTTTAACAGGATTTCATCTTCAATGTGAATGAGTTCCCAGCTTCGCCAATGCGGGGTCCAGTTGAAGGAATGTGGTGGGCCTTTGTCACCATGACAACACTTGGGTAGGTACTGTCATCAGAATCGATACGAACATCTTTCCGAAATCAAGTGAAAGCACATAAAATTGTAGGTAGTTTATGCACGGGCGTTTTGACAGCACCCAGAGGTGGACGTTTGGCATCCCAGGGTAGTTGTTTCGCCGAAAGTTTCACACAGATCATCTTTATTAGAACGAAGACACCGAGCAATACAAACGTAGCAAAGTTGAGGCAAGTTAAAAGACAAAACACCACAGTTGCAATTGCTGTTTGTATGTAAAAAGGCTCTTACCTCAGCTCCCTAATAAAGAACAGAACATACCCGATGCCACGCGGTCATTCTTAATCTAAGCAAATAGGTTTTTTTTCTCTCCAATTTGAACATTTCTACATCATCAGTTAAAGTAAGAATCCGTGTTTGCTCTATGCTATGTGTCAGATACGGAGATCGCGTTCCTCGTGCAATACACTCAAAGCTGTTCGGAATCGTGTGGATCACGTGTGGACTCGTCATCATTGCCTTGGTGATGTCCTTCATCACTACGTCACTAACCATGGACATCATCAAATCCGACATTCCCGTGTATGGTTCAAAAGTGAGTTGATATATTGTAAGCATATTAGTTATTTTTCATTTGACATTAAAAGGAATCTTAGTCATTCCCCGACCGTGGCAGGAGAGAGGCTACGTGGGTGGGCCGCTATGAGCAAGGTATGATTCGAAAAGAGCACGTGGGATACAATATAAGGAGGTCTTTTGTAGTGTTAGTACCTTACTTAAAACAGAAGGTACAAAGTAACATCAAAGTTGTATAAACTCTTGTTCTTAGGCCAAACATCAAAGTCGTTTCCTATTTATGTCGCTCGTTTGGCAGCCCAAGAATTTTCGAATTTTTCATCTCATGTCACTTGTAAAAAAACTGTGAACAAACATTTGAGCTAACATCACCTCAAGGCAACTGATTATATATTTCCTATTTCCTCTGAATTTCAGGTCGCTGCAATTAATGATTCAGCGGAATTTCGTCTTGGAATTCGAATGAATGCCAAGATGGATCAAGGTGAGTTCAGTGCCAAAGATCTTTCACCGACGTGTTCGGCGGCACTTCACTTTCAATATGCATTAGACTGGTCTTGTCTTAACTCGCAAGAAAGTCTCAGGAAGAACTGGATTATAACAAATGCGTTCCAAATGATGACCAAGACAATGGCGATAATGATGATGGTGATGATGGAGATAATGACAGTCATAATAACGATGATGACGGTGATAATGACGATAATGATGACAATGATGACGACGATGATAATGACCGTATGATGATGACGATGATGACGACGATGATAAAGACGATGATAATGATGATGGTGATGATGATGATGATCATGATGACGATGAGTATGACGAAGATGACGACGATGATGACGATGATGATGACGATGATGACGACTATGATGACGACGATGATGATGACGATGATGATGACGGATAAAGACGATGATAATGACGATGATGATGACG
>OX421458.1:30097102-30102102 GCA_949126865.1 Montipora capitata | reverse complement strand
TTGGCCAAACCGTCATTCTATATCAGATGTTATTAAAAACTTAAGTATGGATATCAGATTTCCAGGATTTTCATTGGCTCACCGGACACAGGCTATCAGTCCATGCACCTGCTGTACCTAATATGGTCAAGGAACGCGCCAGCAATAAAGCGAACTGAAAACATTTTAAGACCGTTTTGGACCGGAATTGACCGAGGCAGATATACTACCCCCGGGAACATCATGGAATTTTTAATAAAACAATTATTCTACTCGCGCTTGCTGGATATAAAATGATTATAACCAACTCACTACGCGCCTCGTTGGTTATCTATCACTTCATATCCAGCGCGCCCTCATAGAATAATTGTTAAGTATACGTGATAGAGCTGCAAAACATTATCACACAAAAGGGTTAATATTGATGTTTCCCTTTTCGTAAACATTTGAACCGACGAGATCACACTCTTTATTTATCAGTTTAGCTTACTTGCGGAAGCACGAATGAATATGCGAGATTTGTTTTGTCCCTGAAGACACTGTTATACATGCGAACTCGCTAATTCCGGCGCCTTCCACCCCTTTTAATGGGCACTAAACTTCAGGTTGTCGTCTAAAGTAAATTCAATTCAGAAGGCTTTAAATTTTTGTCAGACTAGGAAATTTTTGTTCCTCGGACGGGCAGGAAGGCGGAAGGGGCATGGGAAACGGGAGGGGAGAGGACGGGAAGCGGGAGTCGAAAAAGGGCGGAAGGTGAGCGATAGAAGACAGATGCAACAGCAAAACTCATCAAGTTTAGAGGAAGTGTAGTTTACCCGGGGTGGGAGGTGGAAGCGAAAGGCACGGGAGCCGAGATAATAGAGAGTTTAAGCAAAGACAACGGCTACGGCAAGAAAAACGTCAGTCTAAAATACAACTTAGCGCTATCGCAAGTATTTCGCGATTATTCCGTCTTGTTCACCTTGCACAACACAGGCGAACTATCCTGTAACTGAATGGGTACGAACGGTTTTAAAGTCAAAACAGAAAATGACTGTTTCATTGTTTTATGCTCACGTTGTCGTCAAAACCTAAAATTTGGTGACTTCACGTTGTTGTTTTGTGGAGTGCGGCAGAGAAATGCACGGAAATTCGTGTTGCACGTGCAGCACGAGTATTTTTCCTTTTTTAACCAATAATATCCATGCTTCGTGGCGTTGCCGTAGCCGTAGCCGTCGTCTTTGCTTAAACTCCCTAATAGCAGGGTACAGGAGGCGGGAGTTTTGGACCCCCCTGTCCACCTCCCCACTACTTCACTCCCTAAAAGGTACGAAGAACACCCCGGTCATGTTGACAGAAGTTGTCCCTCGGGATTAGAGGTTGGAGCAAGAATTTTGATTTCATATCAAACCAAATTCAACTTTAAGCCCATAATTTTACCCTTATTGAAGTTTTTTTGGAATTTATTTTCTTCAATATTACCACATAACCTTGAGCTTGGTTGGTCTCTAAAACTAGGTCAATATGAGCCGGACAATTATTTATTTCCCTTTAACGCAATCAAACTGGATATAAATTATTCCGGACAAGATACATGTAATTCGTTGATTCTTACGAGCCAACGTTTGAATTATGACGGGCAAAGCGGTTCTGCCTTGAAAAAGTTCAGGGGAAAAATAAATTATTTTTTATTTTTTGCTTCTGCGTCGTACGTGACTTGTGTGCACCGCATCATTATGACAGGCTTTAAATATGGAAAATAAACCACTTGCAAAGTTCATACGAAACTACATCCGGGACTCAAGTGGCGTAACTTGTGAGGATATCGAGATGATCTCAAATTATCCCTTTTTCATCGTCTCCAGTTAGAAACGAATTTTCCTCGTTCGCTCCGCTGTTAGTAAAATATTGCTTTGATCACTCGAAATTAAGATTCATATTTTTACACCACCGTGTATGTAAGATGGCATAAAATAAGCCTTAATAGCAAGAATGATATTCAATAATAATAATAATAATGATTATAATATTTTGAAAACGATACAATTTTTATATAAAAAAGCATAACATTAGACTTAAAGATAATTATGAGCGATTTTGTCTAAACAAAGTTGACGGAAAATAAGTAGTTATCTCATTTTTGAGTCGTACGTGACTAGTTTGTAACAATTAATCAGTGATAGCACAAGATATTGCATAATATATTGTACATTTATTTTTCACTTCACAAACTTAAGAATAATTTTTATTCTTGAGATCCGGGAATGCAAGATTGCATAAAATCAATGCATGAAATCAAATTCACCTACCTTCGTGTCACCTCGATTTGCTCACAGTATATAGTAGCTGTAAACTCAAAACTCGGCAGGACGAAAGACAAGGAATAAAGCTACCTTTGGAAGCAATTGCCTTTTATTCAGATTCATTTGCGGCGCTAAAAATAAAGGTTGAACAAAAAGTGGCCGAGCACTGGGCCCGGCCGAGAACTGGGCCCCTTACTGTAGAATGGACCAAACGGATCATTTAAATGAGTACGGATTTGCGCCTCTAGTACAGTCAGCGGGTGTTGCTTTTATCGTGGCTAAAGATAAACCAGGCGCGATCGCTAAAAACGCCACTGATCATCACCTTACTGTTTTCATCTCTGCGTTCTTTGCTGGCATTGTTATGTGGCTATTAGTGAGTGTAATTATCTTTTTCTCTTTGGTACATCGAACAGCTTGAATTGAGAAGTAAAGCTTTCATCCCAACGACCCAACGACAGAAAGAATTTAATCGTAATAATAATAATAACAATAATAATATAAATAAATAAATAAATGCATAAATAAATAAATAATAATATTAGATAATAGATAAATACTCTTTGACTTGGGCCATTTAAGTTTCAATAAGAATAAAACGCAAACAGCAGTTACAAACATTTGCTTGAACTGCCGCGATAACTTTTTATAAACTTAACGTTTCGTGTGGTACATCATACATCATCAGAAGTGATTATTATTCAATTACAGATAAATTTAAATTCAAATTTACCACTGCAACGGACTGGGAACAAACGAATTTAAACGACAAGAAATACGCTAATAATAGCGATAAAGTTTCTCACTGCCAACGTTTTCGCTTAAGGCTGGCTTTAAATCACGCATACACAGACTAAAGCCGTGTTCACATTAATTAGGTCTCGATTCAGCTGTCGATTGTGATCGAATTATAATCGAATTAAATATGAAATGGGTTCACATCAACTAATTACAGTCCCTGATCATAAATGGATTATAATTACTTCAAACAACCTCAAGGGGGTTCTTTGAAGTAATTACAGTGCGTAATTGAACAGAATGGTGAACACGTGGTGGTATGAGCAGACGAAACTTCTAATCGCTTTAATTATGGAGCAAAGATTTGGATTTGTCATCTTCTGTTCTCAGAAGCTATCCTTGGTTCTCTCCTCGCCTCAAGCATGGTGGTGATGATCTTGGTAGCCACGCGATACGGCGCCATTTTGTCTCACACTGCAATGTTACCCTATTGAATTTGAATTTTCGCAGATGTGAACAGAACCATAATTGAATAAAATTGAATGGAGTATGATAGCCTGAATTATACTTCGTTGATCATAATTAACGTTGAGTGTGAACACGGCTTAAGATTAATTTTGCGAAGAATTTCTCTCCACCACGCCATACGGTGCATTACTGCGCATGCGCCAGGCACTCCTTTACAAAAAAAGGTAATAATTTGAAGGCGCGATCGAACAAACGAGAGCGAGGAAGGCTGTCGCGGCTTGCCTACAGACTAGCCGTGATCCTGCAAATAAGAAGCAGTTTTAACAGAGACGAGGTGTGAACACTTCTCAATTGAGCATTTTCACTTACTGGAGTGTCCTTCGTTATCTCAGTGTACCCAACAGATATCTCTCCTGTTAGCCCTGAGCTATTTTATTTACAGAACTTGTTATCTCTCAGTTTTCATTTACAAATAGTTATCTTATTGTGCTTATAAAATGGCAATAAATAAATGATTTAGAAAAACCCTATTAATGATTGTTTCTAAACCTTCGCAATTCCTGCAACTCGCGCATCCACACGTGATGCGCGTAATATTTTCTTTCCACCTTTTCAACGGAATACTTAAAAGTGCGACTATGATCAAAAAATCACTTTCTTTTTTTCATCAGATTTTGAAAGTGTGATGCTTAAATAATTATAACACTTGACTGGCAAAATTTTGAGCTTTGATTTTTACCCAAAGGCTGTTCAGTTTGAGTGTAAGTTTTGGATTTCAAGGTCAGCCATTAGTCTAGTTCAAAACTGATCGATTGGACCTCAGAGGATTGGATCTAGGGAAAAGTGATGTCATTGACTCACTAGCTTAAAATTCAGCGTGTAAACGCAGCTAATTATATATGCAAAACACAAGTTTAAAAGTCTGAAAGCTCGAAACTCCCATGCTGCATATTAATTGAGCCGCGTACACACGGTACGTACGTAATCACGGTTCCATCTCACATCTTTTTAGTTAAATAGCGTTGCTCGGCAACCATAAAGTAAACCCGGAAATAGAATGATATTAGACTCTGCTATCAAATTACTGAACTTTAGGTCAATCTGAAAAATCTGAAACGGTTGTGCGCAATGAGAGACAAGTTTTGATTGATTTCGGAGAGTAATTTCACTGTTGGTTTACTTTCTACGCCTAAAAGTCTCATACCACATTTTTAGCCAATCAGAGTCAAAAAAATTCTTGCAAAGCGGACAAAACTGTGTTCTGCTGCCTCGCGATTTCCCGCCTTTTTGCGCCCTTTAAGATTGGCTTATTTGATTGCTTGAGTCTCTTGTGATTGACCTATTCGTTTTGGACGTACGGCAGTTGAAAGCGATTTGAAACAACTTAAATGCGGCAGGCACATGTGACAATTGTAAGTTCTTCCGTAAAAAAAAAGGCTACCGTTAACTAATGTAAGGTGTTTAAACTGTTAATACTGACTTCACTTTTGGTCTGCTGTGTTAAGTCAGTTTCTCTGCAATCAACATGTAAAT
>OX421458.1:30089602-30094602 GCA_949126865.1 Montipora capitata | reverse complement strand
AATAAAACGGGGACTTAGAGATTGTTTGAGATGTGGCTGCGCAATGGTTGTTATTGCTGTAGCTCTTACCCATCTCTGCCTTCTTCTTCCAATGTCTCATATAGCCATAATCCCAAATAAGGCCACAAGCCGTGAGAAACAGCAATGAACCAACACAAGTGTAAACGGCCTTTCGAAATAAACTAGAATTGGCATCAAACAAACCAGATGAACGCTCTACTGCTGCGCTCTCTTTTGGTTCCTAAAATAAAACAAAAAGTTATTATAGATTTGGTACTCTTTGTGTGTTCTTGTCAAATTCGATCGACCTCTGTTTGAGATCACCTTCCACGACTTTTTAGTATTTGGTACCAATATCTGACAACTCCCGCAAACTTTTCGCTCGGGCCAGAACGGCCATTTCCAAAACTACGACACACTAATATTCCACGTGGCTCTTCTGTGCACAACTGAACTTAGCATGTTGCTCTATCAGGTGTTCATAATATATATGCGCAACTGACGAAATTACACGTACCTCCATGGGCGTGGTCTTCTCTTTCACAGTCTTGAAGATGTCTGCTTGGTTTGACAACACGAAGTACTCAAAACACTCTTGAAACGTCTTTTTTGCAAGACGACCTTGTCCAAACACAACCCCATAGTAGGAGTTGTGATCTAAGATTTTGTTTACCCGTAGTTCTGAACTGGAGAATTCCGTCATTGCTCCTGCGACATACGTGTCAACGAGGACACCCTTAAAACGCCGAGCTTTTAGTGGTTCAACTATAGACTTCAGGTTACTATAATCTGTGGCAGGAAATAGATAGAACAGGGAAGATAAAAGAATTACTTTACTACGTGCACAACTACGGTTATTCTCTTTAAGAATTAAACCATTACGACATCTTTGAGATAATAGATCTCAATGAATACTTACGCTCCATTTTTGCATTCTTGTTTATTCCGAGCCTATACTCCGTTGAGTTTTCAACAGCGGCAATCTGTAAAAGAACAGATGACATCAATGGTTAATAAGGATCAAAGTAATAGGGAACTTAAGCACGTGACGTTTTTGAGCCAAGGACGGCAACCGGAAGTGAGTTTTTTTCCCTTCTACGTTGTCTTCACACAATCACATTGATAACTACTTAATAACTAAGAGTGAAGTCGTTACAGCAAAATCTCAAACTGAGACCTTGCCGTATTGAACGGTCGAGGTTATTTAGTTGTTTATTATATGGCTAATAGAACGGTTCTAAAGAAGACAAACCTAATTTGCATAACCTATAATCGTGTGCATTACGGGAGATTAATGCCCTAGCGTTTAGCTGCTGTAAGCCAATCAGAGAGCGCGTTTCATCGGCCAGAAACACTAGCCATATAAAAATATTGCTTAGCAACTTTACTCTATTAGAGACGATTAATTTTAAAACTCTGGGAGACACTACTGTTCTAGCACACGGAACGATGACTTCCGGTTCCCGCCCGTGGCTCAAAAACGTCGCGTGCTTTGTTTGAGAATTCGCCCTTGTTGCCTTGTTCACGATTTAATATTCTTTAGAATTTTTAGTT
The DNA here is from genome assembly GCA_949126865.1 of Montipora capitata. NCBI lineage: Eukaryota > Metazoa > Cnidaria > Anthozoa > Scleractinia > Acroporidae > Montipora > Montipora capitata. Next base: position 30,093,048 of record OX421458.1, on the reverse strand, counting down.
TAAGAATACTAAATAACTAAATACTAAATAGAATACGAATACTAAAATGGCCACCATTTTGGAATAAGGTGTACACCAACCCTGCTCCTTATTAGGGAGGTTAAGCACGCGCGTTTTTGAGACGCGGACGGCAACAAGAGGAGAACATTTCACGTGCCCGGACAGTGGTGTCCCCCAGATTTTTATACTAATCATCTCTAATGAAGAAAATGTAAATGCGGTTGTGTGAAGACAAGTCAAAAGGGAAAACAGCTCACTTCCGGTTGCCGCACGCGTCTCAAAAACGTCGCGTGCTTAACCTCCCTAATGATTATGAAGACTGTAACGCAGACAATGATGATGATGATGATGATGATGATGATGATGATGACAATAGCGACGATTTCATTTTTATAGGCAGCTGTAATAGACTCCTGCTATGAATGATTCAAAGCCCAAGAAACCCCGAAACGCAATGTATTTTTAAAGCCCGTTCTCCGGTAAAACAAAACATTACGCGGCAGGCAAAATCGACCTAGGTAAAATAAGGATCACCAATTTAACCGAGGTAGATAGATAGACAGACAGACAGACAGACAGACAGACAGACAGATAGATAGATAGATAAATAGATAGATAGATAGACAGACAGACAGACAGATAGATAGATAGATAGATAGATAGATAGATAGATACTTTATTAAAATACATTGCAGCTCATAGAGCTGAATTGCGTATTCTACATTCTATAATAAAAATTTACAAAAATTGTAATATCTAAAATCTAATAATAGTAATAATGATAAAATCTAGTAATACTAAAAATTATGATGATAGTATCTAAAATCTATTCGCCAGAGAGCATGAGGCCATAATAAAACTGTTTTTGGCTCTGTTGGTCTTACACCTCGGTTCGTTAAAAGTGCGCATGTGCCTTAACTTATATTTACACTCGTGTAGGGGCCGCAAAAGCTTCTTAAGTTTCGAACCGCTGTCATTACAAATACTCTCAAAAGTGGTCTACAAATATCATTGTGATGCTTCGCTACGGTTGAAAGATTCACTAGCGCTAGTGCATATTGATACTCAATGCCAGGGCAGATGATTCACATCGCCTTCTTCTGAACGCGCTCTAATTCTTGCATTAGGTGAAAACGGATTCAACCTGAGAACGGATTTTACCGGCAACATACCCACCTTAGTTCCGTACAATTTGACGTCAGTGTTCAGCGTTATAGCCGTGAGGGAAGTGGTGACGACACCAGTGAAAATTGAAGTGATGACCAGTCCAATCAGGACCCAGACTATCGCGAAAATACGAGCTAGGAATCCGCGAGGAGAACGGTCACCGTAACTGTGCGAAAAAAGACAATGATGGTTTTCGGTTAACAGTTCATCTCATTGTTATAAAGCCTATATCCACCGAAGTGAAGGGGGCTGGCAGGCAGTGGTTTAGCACCCGACCTAGTAATCGTCAGATCAAAGGTTCGACTTCCGTTAGAAGAATTCGGATTTTTCCGAGTATCACCGAGAAATACATTTCTTCGTTGATGGAATACTTACCCAACGGTCGTCATGGTAACAAATGCCCACCAGAATCCTTCGCCGCTGCCTTTGATAAACGATCGTGGAAATTCATCCGGATTGTACCAAGTATCCTTTGGAAAGATACAAAGAACAGAAACGAATTACTGAACGGTTTGGTACACTTTCTTTTCTTACTGTGAAACATGTCGCTCTGATGCTCGAATGTTCGCTGGGCTTGTTAACGCTGTTACATTTACTTGAAATGTTTCGTGCATACACAACCCACAAGCTTCACGCTTCAAAACTACCTTATATAATATACTCGTATGGTTTAATTAATGAAGGAGAAGAAACTCCAAGAGGTCCACTGAAGCATATATGTCCATTCTCCCCACCTAACCACTCACTGGATAAAGACATATCACTCACCAAGCCCCACATGATAATTCCAGATAGCAGCGCCATTAACAGTGTGAGTACCAGCACAGGCCACCCAGATAACACTGAATTGAACACAGCATTAGCAGAAGTGCCGGGTGGGTCATCAACAACAATGAAAGCAACGCCAGGAGAACTAATCAGAGGCATGAACTTGTTGTTGTTCTGATATTCACGATCTTCTTTCTTGCCACTGATTGGAAAGGTTATGGTATTGATTTCATTAATGTTTTCACTTTTCTTAATATCAACCTGTGAGACAAGATAAACTGAAAATTAAAAGTAAGAAAAAAATATTCTAGAGGATTTGCAAAACAAGCTTGTTAACTTAAAGCGTTCTTAAATTTGAGTGGGGCAAACCCAAAACCAAAACAATATTTTTGACCAATCACATCAGCCACCGAAAATAAAATTAACCAATCAAGGAAGGACTCGAAGCGAAACCATGCAACAGGCGCAAAGAGCAGGAAAACATGGCCAAAAAAGGTATGATGAGCTTCGATTTTACCTCCCATTGTCTGATAACGAAACGCGCGATTTTTACCTTTACCTCCTATTGGTTGATAATAAACACAGCGCGAGATTTTGAACGCAATCTTTAAGCGTAACACTACAAACCTTACTATTAAATTCTGACGCCCGATAAAAAAAAACATTCTTAACAAAAATGAATTGACGAGATGCGGTTTTTATTTGTCCCTTTCACGTTCCTGATCATCTACTACAACCCAAAACTCTTTTTCTTTGAGATGCGTGTTGATGGGGGAGATGAGAGGGATGCGCAAAGGAAAGGGGAATGACACCAGTGGGTAAAGAGATGAGCGCCGTGTTAGCTTAGAGTTAATTCTCTTCTCTCCCTTTACTTCCGTTTCTTCCATTTTTCTTATTTTCACTACTACTTACGAGGTTATCTCGACGTCTGGCGTAGGAGATCTCCGATTCTCCGTCACCTCCAGTGCAGTTCCCGCAACAATGATGAATAATTCGTTGGAGAAGCAACGGGAAAAGTCCATCTGGTTCATCGTTGCCTTTATCGGTTATGTACGGCGGAATGTTGTACCAGTTTGCATAAATTGTTTTGGGGCACTTACAATACTCTGAAAATGTCATGAGGATAAAAAATATTAGCAACTGAATTATATAAATTATAAAGTAATTGTTTGTATAGCTATTTGTTCGAACATTAAAACAATTTCTTATAACTTCAGATTTTCAAATTGTTCCAGTGTAAACCTTGTTTTAACTCTCGATCGCTCAGACTTTTTTGGGGGGTTTGGGGCGGCTGAACTTTGAAGCAATTTAAGGGCCAGTTATTTAAATAGAGTTTAGTTGGTGCCTCACAGAAACGAGTTCTAAGTTTACAATTATAGTATATATAGGTCGCTGTCGAAATCCGTGAAGAAAAGGCTAAGGCAAAGAATAAACGCACTTCTCATCTAAATCCCAATTGGCCCAACTCCAAACAGATCTGCAAACTCTGGGTGTACCTCGCTCAAAGAATA
>OX421458.1:30037102-30084602 GCA_949126865.1 Montipora capitata | reverse complement strand
ATTTCTTTGCCGTCGTCAGCAAAAAACCCAACGTGAACTCGCCAAATTTGAGGTTTTATGGAGAACGTCGGCACTTGGAGATAAATTTTCATTCTCTCCCCTAAATTAAGCGCCACTCATAACGGTTTCATTCCTGAGGGACTGCCACACCTTTGTCTTATTAAAAAGCTTGGAATAGTCGCAAAGTGATTGCAATAACACGAATTTATGTTTTGAGATGACGTTCTCGTTGCCGTTCCCGTCGTCGTTGCTAAAGCTCCCTATTACAATCGAACTCTCGAAGCCGTATTAATTTAAATTGGATTGCAGTACAGGCATTTATCTGCAACGAATGCACTTGTAAGCAATGTTTGGGACAGTTTAGGTTCTTTTTGGCAAGTAAGACTTTGAAAAGCGGTTTGATAAGCTCGAACCTGCGATTTGTTCCAAACTGAAGAGAGAGGGTGTAAAGATTATCAGTCAAACGGAAATGCATGTAATTTCAGTTTTAGTTGTTGATTGTTGGTTATCGTTTACAAGGCTTGTTTGTTTACTGCTGTCAGCTCAGAGATGTTTAATCACTGTAAACTGTATACACTAATGACGATTAATTTTGTACTTTATGAAGAAGCATAATTATTTCCATATACACTATATTGCTTTGTGGAGCTAGAAACGGGAGCTCCGCTTTTAGGCTTGGCTAAATCTATATATTATAACGGATGGTTTGTGAAAAAATCAACCATTATTCCGACGCGCGCATGCGCTTTTTTGAAACATGCAATTTTGTGTTTTACTTTCAAGATTACAGTCTGAAGGTTTTCAATTCGACTTTTTTTCATGCTGGCGTTTATTGCATTCCAGGGTTTCGTAATACACTTAAGAAGAAGACAAGTGATAACTTAGTAAGTAAAGTAAGTAAGTAAGTAAGTAAGTAAGTAAGTACCATTATTTTCCCTCGGATTTGTAGAGTAGCTAGTAGCTAATATCTGCGAGCATTGAACAGAACAACTTTAAGAATCCCAACTGGCCGGAGGCAAACGAGTTGGCTATTTACAAGTGCAGCCAGGAAATTGAACCAGGGACTTCATGGAACAAATTCAACGAGTGGTCAGAGCAGGTGTTGAACCCCGGGATATCCAGATCTCAAGGCAATCGCCCTAAACACGGGGCTGCACTACCTCCCTCAAAGAAGAAGAAGACTTGAAGAAGAAGCAAATGACCTAAGATAATTAAACTGTTCGTGGTGCAGTTTCTATAGTTAATAGGTTAGGAAGTTGGTTCTAGCTCTTTACTATGTGGATAAAAACCCCACAGCCTCGGTATGTACACTAATCAGAAGACCAGCATGCGCAGCTAAGCAGAATTAATTTCCTGTGATGTCCTGTCATGCAATGCCTCGTTGGAGTAATTCTGTTTGTGTAGTTTCCATGCATATGTGCCGTTGGTAACAAGAATATAATGTGTTTTGTTAATTTCTTGCAGTTCGCGATAACCTTTTTGAAATCATGCTATGAAAAGCAATACCTTTTCACCAGCGAGATCCTAAGTTGAATGCAATATCGGTAAATAGAACACAACTAGTAACCTTCGTAATCTTAACATAACTTGACAACACCTGCCTCACATTTTGACCAATCAGAACAACGCACAATGTCGTCAATAACGGACTTCAATGTTCTGAATTAAGCCAATGTGTTCCCCTTTTCCGGCTAAATGTTTTTGGGCAGATATCCCTTGTTTTTGGGTTAAAACTGCTATGAAATCTTTAACTTCTATAGAAAAACCAAAGAGATTTATTACTTTGGGTTTTTCAGTTCGAGTTTCATCGAAACTCCAAAAGAATATTGATTAGTGCTGGGTCATGTCCCGTTAATACAAATTTATACTATGAATACGATCAAGTACTTTGACAATGCTTCCCGTCTTTTGGGGAAAATAACGCAGTCAAATATCTTGTCTTGACCGTCTTATTTCGCAAGGTGAAACGTTTGCTGAGGAATTTACTGTTAACAAGGATATTAGACAAGTGTTTGGATCCGAGAGTAAAAAAGTCTTCCTTCTTATCAGAGCTTGAATCGAGCAGAATAGTGTGCAAGAGTGTTTTAATAATTTCAGGTTTTTTCCTGCCATCTTTAGGCTATAATCGTACGTTTTGGCAAGTCGATAAAGCTACAAAAAAGTTAGATCACGCGCAATTGTATCTCGTTATGCCCATAATTCGCTTAATTTAATCCCTCGCGCGGGTTTTTGGAGGTTTATCTTACCATTCAAACCCATTCAAACAACTTGCTTAAAGGCCTTAAATGCAAGCTTAGAATTAAAAATTGGCTTAGAACTCAAAAGACTGGTATAGCATTAATATCCATACAGTAGCAGAAGGTGGCATGTCTCAGTGACATGAACAACAACTTAGAATAATTGTATACCAGCTGCATATAGAATTTGTTCACATTAAACGCTAACAAACCGAGGTCTAGAAAGTAGAAATAAAAGACGTTACTTCTAGGCGTCTGATTGTATGTTGCTTCTGTCTCCAACAAAATCACCAACAACAGCTTCAAAAACTGCAAAAAAAGATCAAAGTACGTGCTGTAAGTTGTTACCTTAGCGGACGTGATTCTGTGACTCCGGCACATCAAGTAATGCCTTCACAACATTGCAACGAAAACGAATATTTAACACACCAAAGCAGATTTTAAACCCCCGTAACTGCATCCAAAATCCATAACTCTTTCCAGGTAACACTTTCGTTTCTGTGAAGCGATTAACTTAAATGTCCATGTAATATCCACAGAAAAAAGGAGCCTATTTGGTGAAAATCATTTCGGTATTTCGCTCGTTCGCTCGAGAGGCAGAAGTTGCTAGATGTAAATTAACCCGTGCATGAATAATTGAAGATTTCCCAACAGGATGTCGTACACGACAACCAATAACATCGCTACCAAAGCAAACATAAAATAAAACGTTAGCAAATTATTCAGGACTTGAATAAACGTTGTCATGGATACCAATTTGAGTCTGCTGAAGGAAGACCTGCCACATGTAAATCGAGACTGTTTAAGACTAAATCCCCTCAAAAAGTCCTTCACTCAGTGTGCATTATGACAAATGTTTCTAACAAAAATGCTGAAAACAAAAAGGATATTTTTAATTTAATGAATAGTATAACCACCGACTCAAAACTTTGGGGTTATAGAAGGGAGCAGTGATAATCTTTTCTGAAACTGATGAATTATTTAAGGTGTTTAAAGCTAAAATTGAAGCTCCATTCGCCTCTTTGGTAAGGTGAAACTTATACCGATGCGAAACATATGACATAAACTAAGGCAGGTATTTCTAAATTAGAGAAAAAGATGTCCATCGAAAGAACAAGCTAAAAAGAATTATTTATTCTCCGTTTTATCAGGAAGATATGCACAAGACCTAATGAAGATTTCCAGAAATAACAGTAATAAGCGTTTCCGTTAAAGAGTAGAAGCCAAACAGTAACAAGCAAAGTCAAGATTTCGTGTGAATAAGATAGTATTGTTGGGGTCTGTTTTAAAGTTTCATTTGTTTTAATAGTGCCAAAAATGTGTCCGCGAGCTCTAGTTTCAGTCTAGAAATTTCTGCAATTAGCATTCTGTCTGCAGTGCTTTTTATCATTATCTGGCCAGGTGCTGCGACAAGCCATTTGACATCACGCGATTCAATGATGTCGGCTCTTTTCAGTTACAACTTCTCGTTTTTGCTGTTCACCACCAGTCTCGTATAAAAGGAAAGTTAAAGAATCATCGCAGTTAGATTAGCATCTTTAGCAGCTGCCAGTTAGCCTGAAATCTTTCTAACGTTCATTTCATATCCATTACGTAGTTCAAACACATGAAGATTTATATATGTGACAAATCAAATATTTCTCGTGTCTTGCCCTAATGACGCAAAGCGCAAGGCAAATAGTGGTTCTTGTAAGGTAACTAGCCACCTAAAATTTTCTAATTTTAAAAGATCTGGTATGCTCTAGCATAGCAGGTCTCATTATACAGTCTGTCACTGCCCGGTAAAAAAAATTGTTGCCATAAAGTCTACATCGAATTAAAATATCGGATAATTACTCGACGAGGGTGCGTTAGATAAACTGGGAGCGTAGCTCCGAGTTGGCTACAACCAGTCTCATATCCAACAAGTGGTGAGTGGTGTGATAGCGGAGGGGTTGGCGCAGTGGTAAGATCTCTGCCTTCCAACCCTAAGGTATTGGCGACCTTCTTTCCCGCTAAAGTTCACTCAGCTTTCCATCCTTCCGAGGTCGGTAAAGTGAGTACCAGCATGCATGGACTGCTTAGAAGCGGCTGCAATTTGCGCCTGTATATGCTTCCAGTCCGCTGGGGGTAAATTGATCATTGTAAAGCGCCTTTGAGACGTTGTGATAAGGGCGCTATATAAATGCACCACTTTACTTTACTTTTACAAGCGCGAATGGAATAACCGTTTTATTAAATTTACATTACCTTCTGAATTCTTGGACACTTGGAAATTAATGCCAATAAGTTTCCAGCTTGGCAACACTTGACGCAAGTAGTTTCCATATTAGGTCATACGGTATAGGAGCAGATAACCGAGATTTGAGTGTGAACCAATCCAGAAGCTAGAAACGCTATATCCGAGGTCGAGAATTTAATAAAAGTTCACATACCGTATGATCGCGCTAAAAGTTGACAAACAGGAAAATTGTGACGAGAACTGACAAATCCAGGCATCCAAACGTAAGCAATTTTGAACGTTGATAAAATACTATGTCATTCACGCTTGTTGGATATGAGATTGGTTGTAGGAAACTCGGCGCCACGCGCTTCGCTAGTCATTTCCAATCTCCTATCCAATGAACGCCCTTGGAGTGATTGGTGCTAAATGGACGAATGGAAACAGTAATAGAGATAAAAGGCAAGTCAGGCAAACACAGACAGTATTCCTGGGGTGTGACATTTTGCTTTTATTTTCTGTAGCATTTTGTACGCTCGTGAACTGAATTGATTGCTTATTTATTATCCATGTTTCCTTAATTCCCATATTCACGTTTACAAACAAACATTAAATACCCTGAACATATAGGACATATAAAGCAAACAGAATAGGAAAGAACGCTCCAATTTTTGGAGTACATTGACAACTACATTAACACATTTCACTAGAAATAAGAAAATTACTAGGCATATAGATATCCCACTCGTATTATTCAATCTATCACATTAAAAGTTGTATATTGTCAGGTCACCCAATACAATATACCACGTGCTTGAAAGAAAAATATATATTTTGATAAATAATGCCATATTTCTTTTGAAAGATAACTGCCAAGCAAAATATTTTTTTTACAATTACTGCAAAAATCTCGCGCGCTCATTGGCTAATTGTTATTGTAAATAAGCGGACAGACACATAAATTTATAATTTATTAGATAATGACGCGATATTCTCCATTTTCGAATTCCCCATAATACACTTTGTTTGCCCCCCAAATTTTGCATAAACCATTGTTTTCAAATGCTCTTGGGAATATGCAGTGTCCCCAAGAGCATTTGAAAACAATAGTTTATGCAAAATTTGGGGAGCAAACAAATTGTATTATGGGGAATTCGAAAATAGAAAATTGCTCGCGTCAGATTGAAGTTTCTCGCATTTTTGTCTTGCGTTCTTCTCGTGTTTTGACTTAATTTTGACCCCTCTGCCTTTTTGTTATTGTAAAAAAAACCAAATTGATGTCAGTTTTTCATGCGTCTGTCCTGTTATTGACAATGAATTTCGTCATAACATTGTCCAAGTAGTCTGCGGATCCCCTCGGCTATCGCCTCGTGGATCCACAGCTACTTTGACAATGTTATGACGAAATTCATGATTAATAACAGGACAGACGCATGAAAAACTGACATCAATTTGTTAAATTGCAACTTGGTTAATAAAAAAGTAAATTCCCAGAGCAACTTGCATCTCATTTTGTTCTAATCCGCCAGGAGATAAAGTATCCTTTTTGGAACCTAAGGAACTCTAGAAAGGGTACAATCACATTTTCATTACAGGAAATACACGAAATATACACGATGAGATCACAACTGGATGACGCAAAGATACTGACATAGTACTTTCGTGATGCTACGTATGTCACAAATACAAATACAGTCAACTCTCTCTTAACGGACACCTCTGTAAGACGGACACCTGGTGGTGGTCCCGGCCGTTTCTTAGTCATTTTACTACAACCAAACTCTCTATTGGACGGACACCTCCTTAAGACGGACAACGGACACTTTGAAATCGTCAACGGACACTTGTGAGGTACTGAATGTGACCGCAAATTACGATTTAGGGAAGAAAAATTCTTGTACTTGACTCTTTTTACACCAGACGTTTAATTGACAGCTCTTATCTTGTCACCGGAATACATACAGTACAAGTTAAAATTAAATCAGTCATTGTCCCATTCAAAAAATAACTTGGAGGTGACAACCGAATTGTATTGTAATCTAAAACAGGTAGGTTTCGTTCAAGTAAATAACTTAAAACAAACTTTAAACAGACGCGTATTCACTGTGCACTGGTTCAGCATTATTATCTCAAAATTCCTGGGGTCATGTTACGTCGACTCTCTATAAGCCGGACACCTCTCTAAGACGGACAGCGGAGGCCGGTCCCGATGGTGTCCGTCTTAGAGAGAGTTGACTGTACAGGCTAATTTCAGGAAGGAGTGCAGACAGGAGATCAAAGGAACAAAACCGTGTGGGTTCAGGCGTGTTATTGAAGAGAGGCCATCTGTTAATAACGCGGAGGAGCCAGATGCAAGCGAAATCTTTCGTCTTCAAAAATACTGCTTGAGTTGCTGAAGCGGGAACCATAACTGAGACCGAACCCATCGCTTGGTTTGGACAATTCTGATAAAATGGCAAACTACAGGGGACAACAAGAACAAAAAAAAATTGAAGTCATTCAGTTATGCAACCCACTCGTTGACCCTAAAAACACAAACACTGAAACGGGATGGGTCAAAGGCTTCCGCTGTACAGCGAGTTGGAGTGTTATATCTCTCACACGAGATTGACCTTAGGCCATAAAAAGAATACCATGAATGATCGAAAACGTTTGGTTTTTCAGTTTCCTTTTTAAAAAACAATTTGTAAGCCTTTAAAATGGTAATTTTAAACCTTAAGCGACTATTAGTGACATCAAAAAACAGAAAACTCCTGGAACACTTTACTTATCCGTCCCCAAGCCTATTACAAAACTCAAAGTATTGCAATCCCGATCCCTCTCCCCAGAAGGAACGTAAGTACATCATAGCACCACTCTCCCCTCCCAACCCACTAAAGGAGGTCCACTTACCCTCGAAGCGCCTTTGTTCTGAGCTTTAAGTCTGGTTACTGCCTCAAATTGCTGCTGTGTGAGCGAAGGAACAGATCTTTCTGTCTGTTAAAACAACACACTCTCTTGTCAAAGAAGGAAATTGCTAAAAGAAATGAGGGACAAACAGAAAAACTTACCTTCTGAGTCGCTTCTTTCGCAGAAGCTCCACCACTTTCAGATTGCTATAAGAACAAATCAATAATTAAAGGAGTGCGATGCAGAATCAAGAAATCTAAAGGAATGAGTCGCTTACTTAGTTTCGTTTTGAGGCGTAAGATTAAAAGCCAAAACAGCTAGCAACGTAAAGGAGAATAACGTAAATCATGCGAAACTAACTGATCCTATTGAAAGTTCACGTTTGTTTGTCTGTTTCTTTGGCTAGTTCTCCGTCATTCAACGTCGTTGAAGATTAGTACATTTTATCAAAAAATTTCGATATACTTCCATTTAATAAATCGAAAGTGGTTCAGCGTTGTCTGTACTCTTATCGACAACGATATGCATCATCACAGTGGTCAAAATGTTGTGGATTCACGAGGCGCAGTCGAGTGAATCCACAACATTTTGACCACTGTGATGACGAGCATCGTTGTCGATAAGAGTACAGACAACGCTGAACCACTTTCGATTTGTTTTTAACCACAATATTGAACGCCAAAGAAAGTTTTTATTTCAGAGCGTGACCAAAATCATGACACCAAGAAAGAGCAAGCGTTGTCTATAACTTTCTCACAATATGATTGGTTTATTTCCCAAAATGGGCGTTCCTGATTGGCTATTACATTGCGTGACAAATTGGCGCGAGAGTGACGCGTACAGCGTCGTCAAGACTCTTATCGGCAACGGCAAATTAGCCAATTAGATTGCGAGATTACAAGCAATTGTGGCAAAAACCTTTATGGCTGCAGAAGATGGCTTCGCTAGTTTTCCAAACGATGTTTTTCCTTTCCCCGAAGAAAGACGAGAGAGACCAGTTTTATTACAAAGCAAACAAATCCAGCTGCCTTCCGTTCCAGTCGTTCCTGCCATACATTCCGAGTGATAAACGTGACCGCACCTAAAGTGAAAACATGATTATTTTTTTTGACGCCTGCATTCACCTGAGTGAGGACTGGGTGCGTGGATGTCCAGGGGCCGCCACTATGACCACCCTGCTACTGGACGGCAACACCGTCCGACACGTGATCTGGTGACGTAATTCGGAGAACTGGGGAGAAAAATTTTAACACCGTATCCCACAACCGCGCGCGGCCTTGAATGTTATTTCCGAATTCAACATGGCAGAGGCGAGGATATATCGGCGGTTTCCACTTGAATGTTTATTCAGTAACAAGAAATGTGGGAGACACGGAATGATCTGTTGAGTTTTTGGCGATGGAAATACTGCAGGAAATTTGGAAACAAAACCATGGTTATGGGATACGGCGTTAAAATGTTTCTTCCCAGCCCTCCAGATTACGTCACCAGATCACCTGGCGATGGCTGGCATTTTCTACGAACCAGCCATGGACGTCCATGGCATTCGTTCACAGCACTTGAGGTGAAAGAGAAGAAGTTGTAAAAACCAAAAATTCATTGATCATTCGCACTTGAAAAGCTTCAAGAAAACCCTCAAACACGCCGCGTTAACTAGACACGAAAGGATAATGAAATATTCTCCAGATGCGGTATAATCCAAGGAGCGCACACTCTCTCTCTCTCTCTGAATATTAGTAGCCTTATTTGTTTAAAAAAAACCTAAATAAAGAACACTATTTCATATTTTGTTTACTGATAATCAAACGTTTCTAACTGTCCCTTTCCTGCGCCAAACCACGAACCAACACCAGCTGAACCTCACAGGGGTATTAGATGTGCAAAGACTCCTCACCTAAAGACAAGAACATCATCACGCTGACTGCTGGCAAATTCCTCGATGAAACCTCTGTGGCATATGGCGCATCGAAACGATTTGGGACTTAAGCCAAGATTAGAGTGCCTCTTAAGGTGGCTGAGCGAAGAGTGAAGATCGCCTGCTAACAGCTTGTTCGTAGTTTTTAACAACGTCTGCAAGGGAAGGTATTTCAACCATTACGATAAATTATCATCATCATCATCATTATCATCATCAAGGGCTTTAAATACAGTTTTATAGATGTTGGCCAAATAGAAAGTTGGACATGGTTGTTCTCGTTCAAAGAATTTCCGAACTTGAAAAAATCCCCTGCCCAGAATATAGCAAATAAGTGTTCCAAAGCAAGGAATTTCAAATTTACAACCCAAAGTTTGCTTACCGATTCATAACTATAGGTATCTAACATTCCTAAAATGAGTTCCTTGATCTCACCAAATTTGCCTGCACTATATGTGGGGTCCTGTTCAACGCATAAAAAAAACAGAAACGGTTAAGAAGGGAAAAAAAGCTACAAAAGGGCATTTCAGTTTAACTCGTCCAATCCAAGACAATTAAATGCGCTGACAAAAAAAAACCTTGTTGGACGATTTTTGGTCGAAACTCAATCAATCCAACCTTTAAAAACATTAGTCGCATTCAAAGCGTTCTGTGTTTCACTTTTTTCACGATTTAAAGAGACTCTAGAACAAAAGGATTGACCAAAATGTCTTATCGACTTTATGCGAGTTCGCACGTAACTCTTTCTTGGTCATCTTTAGCCAAAAAAAAGATGAGTTTGCGCTAAAAGGCAGTAATCAGTTTTCAAGTGAAGCTATGATTCTCACAGTTATGAACGCACTTTTAGAAATTGCGTAGAGAAGCCTGAAAAATTCAGGACTTCAACGGGGTTTGAACCGCGACGCTCTAACCAACTGGGCTATAAAGCCACTGATGATGGGAGCTAGTCATTTGTGGGTTAAATGTTCCCGTGATGAATGAATCAATGAACGGAATGATATGTGAAATGAATCATTTTTTGAGCTGCGGATATGAACATTGAATTGATTTATTCATCATGGGAACATTTGACACAACTGCTAAAATTGCGCTCATAACTGTGAGGATCATAGCTTCCCTTGATTTCATATCTGCAGTTCAATATACGGTTCATTTCATATATCATTCCGTTAGTAATCAGCTTTGTCATTTTTTTTGCGGGTATCATCAACCGAAAGGCGTCCTTTGGATTTTCAGTGTGTCAACATAATAGCATGAAAATGTCAATTTAAGTTCGGAAATCTGCCAATAGGCCTTTTTCGATATATTAAGATTCAGCTTGAAAGAGAGGTTTAGAGGACAAAGACAAAGGAAAGTGGATGATATGTAAATATTTTTCACATTCATTCCAACGTGTTTCTGTTGTTTTTGTCCTCACTGCCTCACTATCAAGCTGAATATTTTATATTTCGAAAATCGCCTATTCAATACAACGATATTTAATCGAGTTTCGAAGGAAATAACGCGACTGTGTTGATTTAGCAATTCAGTCCATTTTGAGAGCTTTGAGAAGCAAGATTAAACCACTCTCCCACGCTTTGAGCAAATTAACCGGATAAACCAGAGATTGCTTCAATTAAAATGGAGTTCAATTCCCAAAAGAATATTTCACTCCTTCAACATGGCTGCCGTGACGTCACATGAAAACACTCTGAAAGATTTTCTACCTGCATTATCTTCTGGAGAATAGCTGGAAGTGAAATGTATCCCATCATGCTGTTCAACACGTGCCGGGTTTGTTCCTTGAAAGCTGCAAAAGGTAAATTACAAACTTTAGTTAACCGATTACCGTAATAGTGTCGTGTCACCAAAACCGATGTAATTACCTGGCCAATCACAAGAGAAAAAAAACAACACCAGCCAATCATAGCTCAGTACATCACAGCCGGCGTGCAGCGCGGGAAAAATGCATGCAAACCAGTCACGAATGAACTGGGTTTAACCTATGATTGGCTAAGAATGAGGCGCGAGATTTTTAAGCCAGTCATACAGCGCAGAGATGAAATAAAGCAAGGCAATCGAGAACTTTCACCACTTAAAACAAAAGCCCTTTTTGATAAATTCTCATTGAAAAAAACTACGCAAGGATTCGACAAGAAAAAGAAACCTCTCACCCAAAAAATATGCACTGGTTGTGTCTATACACTTTCGTTGAGGCGCCATCACTGTTTCGAGAAGAGGAAACCACAAGGCCTGCAAGGATAGCCAACAACTATGTGATAAGTTAACTATAAGCAAACACGAGACGAAAAATTTAATAACAAGAGCTTAGCGTGAGAGAATTTAAATTAGATTGGAAGACAAGTAGGACAAAACCCCAGTTGCTCAGTCGGACAAAATGAAAGGAGGAATTGAAAGCTTGAATTGAAATTAATCAAAGGTATGCGCGGCAAAGTACAATGTATGAAATAACAGGAGCGCAACGCCAGGAAATGATTCTGGACCGAATTGGTGATAACAATGAGAAAATAGGAACTTATGGGAAATAAGTCAAAAAGGGAGGTCCAATCTGGAATGAAAAAAACGAAAGGAAAGGATAAAAGGTTCAGAGGATTCTTCAAGTAGAATCAAGAAACAATAAGTGTTTAACAAGTGACTGTGCAAGGACGTTCATTAGCAGTGTCCTTAGAGTCATGTAGTTTCTTTACAGGGTTTTTCCTACAGAAACTTTTCCTCCTTAATTTGTAACTAAAAATCATGGGTTTACCTCACGATCAGCTTCCTCAAGTCTTCCAGAGTTTCTTTGACACAAAGGAATAATAACACCTAACAACACTGCCTCCACGTTCGCGGTGAGTTTTCTGATTTCTGAAAGGTCAACGAGGCCAACATTTCAATAATTATTATGATAAAATGATGATGATGATGATGATGAATATGACGATAATGACGATGATGATGATGACGACAACAATGATGACGACGATGATGACGACAAAGATGATGATGATGACGACAGCGATAATGATGACAATGAGGTTTTGAGAAGAGGAGTTAAGGACGGTGCCTACTACTGTTATTGCGCATACGTTCTGCGCATCTCCAGATACTCGGATTTCCTATCGGTAGTGCTTACTAAATGAAGGGATATTTGCGGAGAAAGCAAAACTTAGCAAGTGCTCTTGGTATCCAAAAAGAAAATTGGGGGTAACCATGCATTTTTCAGAGATAATTAAGCTTTAATTTAGAAAGGAACGCCATACATTGCTTTGTATTTTAAAGCTTTTTGCTGATATTGTTGATTAATTATCTTTGAAAAATGCGTGGTTACCCCCCAATTTTCTTTTTGTATTTTAATAACACTTCACGAGATCTGCTTTTCCCGCATATTCAGTAAACCGCGCAAAAATACCTTTGAATTAGTAGGCACCGTCCTTAAAACATTGGGTACGCTACAACCTAACAAAGGTTGCATAGGGTACTAAAAACACATTTGGTAGGACAATAAATTCAAAGAAACTCCTCCTATACCGTTTGATGGCGGAATCTCGTGTTTTTCAAAAATATCACAGAGAGTCTTTACTTTCACTTTTAAGATCTGCAAACACAAAAACGTCGTTAGATTTTCAACCAGAAAGAGGCACGTGAAAAGTAAATAAGAAACTAAGAATCGCTTGAGGATGAAATGCCTGTCCACTCTTCAAAAGTGGCATTCGTGCAGGTATTGCTTTCCGAGTCGAAGTTGAGGAATAGTTCTCCTCTGGCCCTGCTAGTAGAGGTTTTAAACTCGTTTTTAACGTCTTCGCTTTCGTTTTGCTGTCTTTTTGCGGCCACGTTTACCGCCTCTATTATCTGGCTCCGCGAGAAAAACGTTTTGCCACTTCTCAGTATTTGGTCAAATTTTAACCGCTTCCCGCAATGCCGTTAACAGGCAGGTTATTTAATAGTTCCACTTTTAGTGGCTACAAAGTCTTTTAACGCCGCGTTACAACCTAAAAAAGGTACGTTGGTGAAAAGAGGAATGGTCTAATTGACTGGTGACTCCACTCAAGTTCATAGACAGTCTTACCTCTAAAAGAAGCTGAAAAGCACCACTGATGTCTCCAGCCTTCTCAAGGAGATACGCCGTTGCATACGTGTTGTTAAACTGACGAACTATCTGCAAAATAAAGTATTAAACCAATCTTTTTCACGGTATCATTTAAGACTTTAAGGTTATAAAGATGATTCGCCTGATTTTGGACTGTCATACACAGTTGCAATCTCATTCGCTGAGAAAGCCTCCAAGCTATACTAAGATACTGCGGGTGGTGACCAAACAAGTGCGCCTACTTACGAATGCCTTTAAGAAGAACAGTTCAAACCTTACCGCCAGTGTTTCCTCTAATCTGTAGTTTTCCGTGTTTCGAAGGTAACTGTGTACCAGGTCTGGTTGGTATTTGCACATTAGCTCGATGTATTTTTCATGAACTTCAGCATCGGGTGTGTCCTCAGGGCGGATTGTGGCCGTGGATCTAAAACAAACAAAATAATGTATTGCACATAAGTACAGCAGGTCAATTGTTCAATGGCCTGGCGCTGCACAAGTCGCCTTCAGCATCTAAACTTGGTTGTAATCGGAATGTCATTGGTTCGATTCCTGATAGGAACATTCAGATTTGTATTAGGGTAAATCCAAGTCTTTTTCTTCACTAATCCAGAACTGACTAACTGACCGAGAAACTCTTCACTTACTTATGATCGAAGACTCCTTTCAGAAACTCGTACTGTATTGTAGATTGGCCCTGGGAAAAGAAAGCGAGAAAGACGAAAAAATTCTGGCTAAGTAACTAAGGGATAATAAAAGGCTTTGTGATATGCTGCATTTATACAGCTTACTTTCTAAGTGAGTAAATCACAATGCGTTTCCTAACACTGAGCAATAGGCTAGATCTCGAGAACCGGGGAACAGATAAAGTGCGCAAGGTCTTCTCGTTCATATCCAAGAAGGTTCACGCTTCTTATGGTGAAACGTGGCACGGCAAGCAGAAATACTCTCCACGGAGCATTTTTTGTTTGCAAGACAACTTTCGTCTTGTTGTGAAATGCACTGGTAAAACATAAGCATACGCTTTTACTTCTTACTTGTTCCCAGTCCATGTTCGGCCCACATTAAATATTATACCTCGTGAATTTCGCTAATAGGGAGCTTACGAAACGACGACGCCGACGGCAACGACGACGCTACAAAACAATAGGTTTAGTGAGCAAAAACAATGGTTCTGCACGCTCTGCACGTGCGTTTTACATTTTGGTACATTTCTTTGCCGTCATCTCCTAAATGACGACGTGAAATGACCAAATTCAAGGTTTTGTAGAGGACGTTAGCACATGACGATGAATTTTCAGTTCTCTCTCTACGCTTCCAACCCACTCGTACCAGTTTAATTCCTCACCAGTTACTACATATTTTTAACGTGAAACGACATGAAATAGTTTCGCAGTGATATAAATAACGCGAACTCGTATTTTTAAATGAAGTCCTCGTAGCCGTCGTCGTCCTCGTTTCGTAAGCTCCCTGATATACCTCCAGCTGACGGACAACAACTGTCAAAGCAGTTGGAAACTCTGTCACTATCATGTGCGCTGTTTTGCCACAATCGATTGAGAGAAAACTCTGAAAAAAGAAGGAAAATCATCAATGTAAGCACATACACTCAATGATAAAGACCTTTTCGGTTTCGTGCCTTTTACTGACCTGCAAGCTGTTGAGTGAGGCTTCCTTCAAATCGTCTCTTTCTAGGTCTGTGTACACATCTTCAGTCATAACATAATGAACATAGGAAAACACTTGGTGCTGTTGGAAAAGGGGAGCAAGATGAAATCGTTTGGTTTTTGGAAATTATCTGTTAGTACGAGTCTTCCCTGATAGGCCATCTAGCCTTGACTTCCTAGACTTTCCCCTTGGCATCAAGAAAGTAAAGGAATGCTTTGCAAGTGGGGCGGCTCTGAAACTGCGCGCGCGCAGAATCCGCAAGAAGCGAGCATGGAAAAAATCGTCTCCTTCGCACTTTTCCGCGACTTTGCCACCGACATCATGCGTACGCCTCCGCCGCAAAAATTGTTTTTGCCAGCGAACAATCCCTCCTGCTGCGAAGGCTAAAAAAGAGATTTTGCAGACACCATAGTAAAGGTGGCAAATTTCTGTCGATGCTGGGGTGGTGGGTAGACAAACAAGAAGAGCCAACTGCGAAGAGGAAATCTGTTCATTGAATAGTAAACTTTCGTTCTGAAATTGGGACATCAAAATAATCCAATGAATATTATATTACCTACCTCTCTAAAGGAATCTCGAAAGTAACAAGACAGCACCTTGGGGAACTGTCGTTTTCTCTCATACAGCATTTCACAAACACGATAGCTGAAACAACAACAGTTAATCGACATTAAGTGAGTATTACGACTTCTTACTCCGACTTTTGAGTTTGTAGGTTCTCTATTCAGCAACGTGGTTATTCTCCGAGTATTCGACGGGTCTTCCCCTCTGATCCAAAATCAACAGTTGATTTTATTGATTTTCTGTCTTAACACAAGCGTTCCAGTGTTAAAACAAGTGACACTTGCGTTCAATGAGCTGATTATGTATTCCTTGAACCTGCTGGGCTGTGTCACGCTATTTTAGCCTCGCTTTGATGGCTTAGAAACCTTGAGACACCAGTGACATAAAATGGCGCCTAGTTTTTTCACTTACAACCGACTAATTGCACTCAAGGTAATTCTTGACGTGTAGAGCTAAGGATGATTATCTCTTGTTGGGTTGTCCGTCCTATGATATTACGTTTTACATTTCAAGGCGTTTTGTTTGAAATCGTAGTTTTGACGTACTCTCAAATACCCTTTTTGGACCAGATGCCTTTGAGGCCGCTTTCAGTTTGTTGGTCCTCTGAAAGCAAAAAGCTGCCATTATGAATGAACTTACAATTTAGCGTTTTCCGCAAGAACCAAGATCCTGGAATCGTCAAATTGCTTGAGACCACCGGCATTCCAAAGTTCTAACAAAGCCTTGAAAAAAACAAATGGGGTCAAGCAATCAGTTTTCAGAAGGACATGCTACCGTTTAAAACAGCATGAACAAAAGTAACTTGCAGTTGCTAGTGTGGCAAATATGCAAAGGTTTGTCCTAAGATGGTAAATGGTGCCATCTTCATCTTGTCATCATTATCTTTATCGCCACCATTTATATCATTACTATCATCATCGCTGTCACTATCTCCGTCACTTTCATCGTCCTTGTCATCAACACACCACCTGGGGGGGGGGGGGGTAGTCCCTTATATGGGCAATATAGGTATGTGCGGGCTCAAAGGGTATGGTCGTTTTAGCCGTGTTGGTCTGAAACAGGGTATGGTTTGTTTCACTCAAGTCTTGAATTGGGTATGTCTTTTAGAAGACACTTCTTCTTCATCATAGACCGTATTCATAAATGGCGGCTAAGCAATTATTCTTTTGTCTTTATGCTAATCATCCTAACTAGCCTCGTAAAACACGAGCAAAATTCAAAAGAATTTTTGTTCCAAAGTGAGGCTAGTTAGGATGATTAGCATAAAGACAAAAGAACAATTTCTAGACCGCCATTTATGAATACGGTCTATTAGGCGATGAGACCATCAACAAAAGCCTTTCTCAAATTACTACACCAACCGTGTAACAGCTGAAATAGGTCTGAAATAAGTATCAAATTTTTGGTCAGGTTTGAAATAGGGTAGAGAAAATCGCAGATTTTGGTCTGAAATAGAGTAAGGGTTTCAGGAAGCAGACCGCACACCCCCACCCAATTTTTCTGGGAGTACCCCCTCCCCCGGGCATCACCATCATAGTCGTCTTCATCATTACTTTCATTACACCATCATTGCCAACGTTGTTTTGTTCGCCCAATAGTGAACTGAACATGGAAGGAGCTCCATCAATTCTTTGATATCTGTAATAGTGACTGCCACAGTCCAAGATTGGAACTGCTAAACCAATCCTTGCAGCGCTCCCTTTTCTTTCAAAACTTGTCATCTTTTTACTTCTGTTCTTAGAAACTCACTTGCTGTCTTTCTTCATGTCTGGAGTCATCATCAGGGTTTGCAAGATACTCCAAAACCTGAAGAGAAACCAGGCAAAGTTATTGCAGATGTTTGCTTGGTCATCCCATCATATCTTCTGATAAACAACCTATTCCCATAGAGCTTAAGGCAACCCCAGCGAGAACGTCCAACTTGCACCTGATTCTTTGATGTTTCCTCCACAACGGCAACGAGAAAAAAAAAATTTAAATGTCTGTGAAGAACGTTATGTGAGATAAAATTTGTCAATCTCAGTCCAAACTTCATTTAAACCAGTTTCATCTTCGGGTATCTATGTGCGTGAATAGTCGCGAATTGATTCTAATCGAGAAAGTAAAGACTATTTGTTTATACATGGCAGTATTCTAAAGCTAGCAAACCATGCGTGTTTAGAAAGCCAAATGGAAGGAGGAATCTAATCGGTTACTTACGGAGTTAGTGTTGAAATCGGATTCATATTTGGAGGTCAGAAAGGATTTGGCACCCAAAGCATCGCCACGTTGAGTCTTTTTTTCCGTTGAGTCGTTGATTCAACTGTCTGATCAATTTACCACCAATTTATAATTACCTGTTCAAACAAGATTTGGTTGACTTGTATTCTGTTCTCCTGTTTTGCCATCTGTCGCGCAAGAAATGTGAACAATGATCCAACTTGACTGGGCTGTTTGTAAAATACACAGAGACGTTTAAGGAAGGAGACGTAAAAAAACACCCAGTGGAACGTTTTCACTCACGTGACTAGCAGCCACATTGGATTACTGAAACAAAAGAAAGTATTTGCAAAAAATAGAGGAGGAGGATTTGTGTTGACGCACCAACATGACAGCCGTGACGTCATATGAAAACGCTCTCTCCATAAAAGTGCAATTGATGATGCAATAATAACTTAACTCGAAAGATCAGCCAACAAATCTATTAAGGCGGTAATTCGACATTCATCCGCTCGTCTCATAAAACCAAATTTCCCACCGGCGCAGCACCACAGTTTATACAGAACCTAACTTATTAATTCTCTTGCCCCTGTGTCAACCTTGAGGCCCCTGCCTTCGACAGTTAGGCCGTTAAAGATGTCAGACCACTCGAAACACAGCTATGACTTCCTAGCGAGGTTTGGTGATAACTTACTAAAAAGCCTGTATCCTGGACCATCACATCAAGGAGAATATCCACGAGAAATTGTCTGCGTGTGACACCATTAGGAACACTGCAATGAAGCAAAAAACTGGCATAAACGACGAGACAGAAATATTACTCGCCTCATTTTGAAAATTATTGGATCTTCACTTGTACCCATTAATTACGTATTGTAATTGCCTTCACAAATTGGAAGTGTCTCAGCGCCTTTACTTAACTAGCTAAGAATGAGGATGACCTACTTAAAATCATTATCGAAGTCGTTTCGCTCAAAAGCCTGAAACAGAAAATAAACCAGAATTAAACAGGCTCATTGAACGGAATTGCAGCGACCAAGTCGACGAGAACAAGAAAGAAAGTTAACATTAAATTTAACGAACAATAACTGCGGGCTAAGATGTACTTCTTACAGAAGCATAATAATTCTCTTATTCTAATCTATCTTTTTGCCGATATCTGTGGCTAAAACGCAAGCAATGAGCTAGAATGAAACAAATTCTAGAATGCAGAACAGCCGTAGTTTTGCGTTGGTCGAATGCGTCTGATCAAGCGAAAGGTCTGGAACGAGGGTGAGAACGAAGAGTGAGACTAGGGAGAGACACGCCTTGGCCTGTGAGGCTCACGTGCGAGGCAAGCGCGCGAGAATTCGCGTCTTGAAGAACGACTGTTTCGCAGTCTAAACAAAATTCCTTTGGCAAAACGCAAATTTCATCCTGACGTGTACGGTAAACACGATGCCATTAAATCTCTCCAACGACTGTACACGCCCTGTACGCGCGTTTTAAATTCGGCACCAGTTTAGTACTGTAAGTACACAATTTGCATCGCGAACAACTTGGAATGATGATAAAATAATTATAAAAAACACGGGAGACGTTCTCTCAGCCGTTCTCGACAATTGTTATTCTTCCTTGGCCTGTTATTCGAGCCACATTAACACGACTTGCTATGCAACGTACGATCACTTACCATTGAAAGTACATTCAAGAATTCTTGAGTGTCAAAGTGTAACAGAACTCGAAGACGGGGATAAGAAAGCTCAGCTGAAATGAGAAAAAAAAAAGGAACCGAATGAAATTATATTTCAACCTACTCATTCGTTCCGATCGAAATGTCGCTTACTTTCAAAACTATCTGTGGTGCTCTTGGCCGTTATGCAGTTAAAAACCTACGAAAACAAAACGAAAGAAACCCGGAAATGAGATAAAGATAAAGAGTTGTATTAGTATTGCGCTAACCAATATAAAAAATACCATAATACTCTTTGCTTGTCCCTCCAAAATTTGGATAAGCATTGTTTTTATTTTCACTTGGGACTTAATAATGGTCCAAAAGAGACTGGAAATTTTGGAGGGAAAAACAAAGAGTATTATGGTCTTTTTGACATTGGCTAATTCCAAGTGGCTGAAAAGGAGACAAGCTAAGATTTGGTTTCAATCCTCTATTGAATTAAGCCTATCGACCCCAGCAGTTTTACTAAACAACATTCGCACCTCTTTCTTTACTTCCTGCACGAGGTCCTCTGGAATGGAGCCAACAGGGTAGGCCTGTCCAGCCAGACAACAGCTGATGTACACTAAGAGCTTGTTGCCCAAAGACAAATCAGAGTCTGGAACAAACAATTGATAAACACCCAGAATGAATTAGATAAGAGTGTTGATCCATCACTTTGCGGTCTTGCCCCAGCACAGTCACAATTGGATTTATTTTTAGATACATTTTGCGCGCGAAACAAACAAAGGGCCGCCAATTTTAGCCAATCAGACAGGAGAAGCCATGTCACGCGTGAATGCTTTTTCTTTTTTTTTTTTTTTTTCAGAGACATGACAACTGATTTTCGTGGGAACGGGTATTCTAAAAATAGACTCATTTGTGACTGTGATGGGGAGCCCACCCATGCCATAACAGCACTATTAGCTATATTAGCTAATTCACTTTTGTATACATTCAGTAAAGAGTTTGAAATGGAGAGATTTGGCCGCATCGCGTTTACGGTAAACGGCTGAAAGTTTTTGACAAAAGTCAAAGAAAGTTGTCTGACTTAAGCCATTTTCTTGCTTTTAGTGCGGTTTCCAATTGAGAGTCGCAAAACAAACACCAAAGTAATTACTACGACCAATCACAGCAGGTTTAGGGTTAGGTGAACCAATCCAAATTCATAGCAATTCCATGAAACTTGCTCAAAGCGCGGGAAAAATTGCGCGATTGGTTTTGCTTTTGCTTTTATGAAACACAGCAGCCTGTGTTATGAACTTAGCATTTATCGTTTTGTCGTAAGGAAATTTGAAGTTTTAGCTACGATCATTTTTTTTCGCCTGGAGAGTTCAGTCTCGTTCTTGAACTCGCGAACTTATTTTTTCATACCTATCGTACCGTGCGCGATTAGGCGACTATGTTTTTTTTTTCCCAAAATGACGCCGCCATGTTTCGAAGGTTGTGCTTGTTTTAGCCTTGTTTTTGTTGACGGTGTTGATTTCGTATTTGAGCAACAATGTAAGTATAATTTTAAGATTCGCATTTCTCCCATAACACATTTTGCTTTGTATTCTCGTACCATAAGTGAAAAAAAATGATGTAATGTTCTTGGCTAGGTTTTACCGCTTATGGCTGAAGTAAATCAGAGTTGAAACGTGAGCGATTTGCCGTCAATTGATGCCGTCACACAGCCTGCTGTCTGTCCTTTACCATTTCACGCAAACGCAAAGCTAAATCTCTCATAAAAAGATGACTACGGTAACGGAAACCGCAACGGCACGCAAGGACGGCGATGACTGCGAGAACGCCACAAAACAATAGCTCTAATGAGCAAAAAACAAAAGCTCTGCACGCCCTGCACGTGCGTTTTTCATTTTGGTACATTTCTTTGTAGTCCCCGTCCTGACAACAACGTGAATTGACCAAATTTCGGGCTGTGTAGAGGACGTGAGAACATGACGAGACATTTTTTATTTTCTCCCCAAACAACCACACGGTAATTAATAGTTTTAGACGACGTGGGCCTTGGCATCGTAGTCGTCTTTGCGTAAGCTCTCGAATATTAAATTGGGAAAAAATCGTTTTGCACGTGCGGCACGCATTTTAGTAAACAACTTCACCGTACTCCGCAAAACTAAAAAGAAAACGTAAAACAACCATACAACAAGGACAACGAAAGACAACGCAAGAAAAATAATAGAGAATTGTTCTTTCCATACCTTTTCTTCAAAATCGTTAGCACCAATCCAGTCAAGATATAAGGAAGGGTTACGTTTTTCCAAACGTTGGCCGTGTAGCACTTACATTTCAACAGAATTAACTGATTAGAGTGTAATGTGAAGTGCTAGTTTTCTACCCCATATGAACCATGTGAGCGTTAGCCCAACTAACGGAAATGGGCCCACATAAGGACAGAGAAAAACTCTGACAAACTCTCTCCACCCTGGTCATAGTTCTTCTCTGTCGTTGTGTGGGCCCATTTCCATCAAACACGTTCTAAAACACTTCGTCGTATTCTAAAACCGTCCAATTCTGGTAAAAATGATATGTTTTGCGGTCATTTTTTCCAAATCTGTGCTGTTTTGGCACCACACCGTAAATATTGTTGATGAATCTCCACTTTTCTACCGAATGATTTATCCAGTTTGCAATATTTCGAAAGAAAAAAGAATATTTTTCCGGAGCATTTATCAACTTTGCAATATTTATCAAATTTTATCAAATTTTTGACTAAACAGTCACGCAAAATGACAGTAGAAATTTCCAACCTCTTCTCATAGAAGATCACAGAAAAGGGCGAAGGAAATTTCCAACGTCATTTTTAACAGAAGATAAAGCAAAATGACGGCGGAATTTTCCAACGTCATTTTTCACAGAAGATGAGGCAAAATGACAGCGGAAATTTCCAACGTCATTTTTTAAAAAAGATCAAGCAAAATGACGGCGGAATTTTCCAACGTCATTTTTGGCAAAAGTAAAACAAGACTACCTGAAGTGAAGATCTTCAACTTTATTGTCTAAGGACGAACTTAACTCCCACGGACTAAAAACGAGATATTTCACACACTCAGATTCTAAGCTTGAAGACAATTCACTATATAGACATGTAAAAGAAGCCATATGAACCTCGTTTACGGGCTGCTCGTGGAACGTTTTCACCAAGATGACTAACATTTTTTCCCCAGAAAGACGTTAAATTATTACTCACTCTTGTTTTAACTGAAATGTACTTTTTATGTACAGTATTATGACAAATAGAAAGCTACGGTTAGTCCCTCCAGTCGTTGCAAACCAACAGAGAAATATGTCAATACTGAGGAAAAAAAGTTTTTTTTATTACAAAATTAATTCTGCTCTCTGTCGTTAGCCACAAACTTGGCTCTTAATTGTCTGAGAACTATAGCACAAGTAAAACCGAGCGAACAAATATGAACATCGGTACTCCCATTGAAATCTGCAAATAGTTCCGTTTGCTGCAAACGGCACACGCTAATAATGCTACATTCGTGCTTTGCATCGACCAGTATCAAATCACCAAATTCAATCTGTAAAAGAACATGAAATGAAAGAAATTTTATCAGAGCTACTTTTGGCTGACAATTAGGTTTTTTTTTTCTTTTTAATGAAACATTCTCTCTCTTACCTGCAACCGTTCGCCTTTCTTGTCACTTTTTGAAGGGGAAATGTTCAGAACATATCCACGCTCTTTGCCATCCCGCTTGAGAGGACGGTCACGGAGTCATGAATAACAATTTTGTTATCTTCAATCCGTTCCACAGAATAACACTGGTTTCACAAGACCCCAAACGCCCGTTAGTAATTATTATATTAGCTGAAAGTCTTGAGTCGCCAAAAGAATCAAAGTGCTAGCTATTTAGGCTGCATGGATTTGCAGATGAATTCGTTGGTGGGAGTTCTGTTTCCTCAAACTATACTAACGAGCTAGCGTGCTATTCGCCCCTTTCGTGAGATTTCTGTTAAAATCTTATCTGAATGAATTTCCGTCAGTTAATTCAATTGTCAAGTAGAAACCAGAAAAGGACCGGAAATTAATGATTTAAGCGACCGAAAAATTTAAAACTGGCGCCTCCAGCTCTGCTATTTACCAAACCTTCAGAAAAGGCAAAAGGCAAGTTGCATTAGTTTTTTGCTCGGTTGTTAACCTGTAAAAGGCTTCTTTCACATTAAGGCTGCTTTCGTGGATAACAAATTAATTCCCCGCACTTAAAAACGCAGGTCACTTTATACAAGGTCAGCATACGCGCAACAAAATATTCAAAGAGGTCCCCCTTTTTTCTCGCAAAAGAGGAAAATCCCTCAAGAACTTTTAAAGGCCGTTTACACGACAGAAAGATTTGGGTCAGAGCTATTAAAACTCTAGAAGGGAATAGAAAAACATATGCGAACCGTTGGAGTCGTGCTCGGCTTTCATAATCAACCGCACTGTCGCATTCAAAAACCGCATGACACATGACACACATATTGCCGCCCAGTTTCACATCACGACATTGAAACCTAAACGAAATAGGACAACAGGACGTTGAAGTAGTTACAAATGCACAGTACGGAAAAAGACTGCGTTTATCGTCCTGTACCAGCCTTGCTACTAATGATTTTTTCGATCCTTATTTCGATGATGAAATTAGCGAGGAGAACTGAGCAGATTCGGCCATGTCTGCAAGTAGTCCAGCGACAAATGACCTCCGGTTGAAGCCACACTGAGTCAACGTAAACGGTGAGTGATCTCAGTCCAAATACCAGTGAACTTTTTAAGACACTATTTGAAGACCACGAGAGAGACAACCCTTATAAATTAACCCTGGAACCAATTCAGGGCGTTAATTCTTTGCCGAGTGAACGTAATGATATCGGTTGAATGTGTTCCCCTTGGAGATTGGAATCAGAGACGGAAGATGGCATGGCAAGTAAGTTGCCATGATTGACTTACAGCTATTGCGCTTCAAGTGGACAAACGGAAAGATTGATTTGAAGAGGCTAGCTTAAAGAAAGATATCCAAAAATTTTATGGTTCAAAATGTTTCAATCAAAGTCATAAGCAATGTTGGCCGATGGCAAAAACGGGGAGCAAGTTATTCGAACCCCCTGAGAAGTAACTACAATAGCACATGGCTTTTAGACGATATGATGGTGTGATGAAGAAGACACAGCACGAGACAAGGTCAGTCAATGCCGATTTAGCAGAGGCCATGATTCCACCGATTGTTCAAAGATCGTCGGGCGCAGACTGCTATTGAAAAAAACTCGTTGCGGATCAGGTGGATGATATACCTGACTCGGAGGCGAATTCAGAGATAAAGGCGCATATATTCCCTTCATCTTTTAATTTAGCCTAACATTGAACGAAGACTGAATTTCAGTTGTTAATAGACTGCGAGCAGTCCCTCTTCAGTCAAGTCTAAGCTCGGCAGGACTGGAGAGAGCGAATTGGCCGGCTTTCGCTCGCTTCGCTCGATTTCCTCACTCGCGCTTTCCTCGCTCGCGCGACCATCCTAAGGGACTGCTCGCAGTCTAAGTTGTTAATAACCACACAAGCCTACATTATAAACAGCTTTTGATAATTTGAAAAAGTGAACTGTAAACAAGACAAAATCGTCTTCAAGAGGCGACTATTTTGTTGGAAGTTTAAGATTAAATATAAAATAAAAGATATTTTCAAGAAATAGAGTTAGAATATGGAATAGCTGATCTTATGAAGTGCGCAATTAGGCATTCAACATTTGCGGAAAAAAAGGACTTTGTAAGTTTCCGAGGCAATTTCGGGTATGCACATGCGCGAAATTTTGAGGCTGGAAATTTCCATCGTCATTTTTGATTAAGTGCAAATTTGATCTTAAAGATTTCTATGGTCGTTTGTGTTTGACGTTGGAAATTTCTATGGTCGTGCCTCTCGCAAATTTGACTTTGGAAATTTCCGTGGTCATTTTGTATAACCCTACAGTTTAGACGTTGGAAATTTCCGTGGTCATTTTGTATCAACCCTATAGCTTTGACGTTGGAAATTCCCGTCGTCATTTTGCATTGCATTGGACTGATTTTAAACTCATTTGCCTTTCTTAGACAAAAAAATCAATCCACCTTCTTCAATTTGGAAATATTTTGAGCCGTTCTTCTCATTCTTGACATAAATTTATGTTTCTGGCAATAAATAAAAGAAACCTCTGAATTTCTTGCCAAGTCCTTTTAACAAAAAAAAATATTTTTAAGCAAAATTTTCCATCTTTCAGTGCACCTCCACAGGAACGGCAATTCCGGCATACTTTCTTGGTATTTTTGCCACACACAACTGAGTGGAAGGTTGGCAAAAAAACCGTACATTGAGCCATTTTGTTTTCAAAACCAAGCTTGGCAATCCGGGCTTAGCAATTTTAAACCTTAAATAAGCTACTTTGTGCCAAAATTCCCAGTTTTCTTGGCACATTTTAATCTGAACTATCAATATTTTGCCAAAAATTAACGTTTTAGAATATCCCCGTTGGTTTTAGAACGTGTTATCAGTAGGGCTAACGCTCACATGGTTCATATG
This sequence comes from Montipora capitata, assembly GCA_949126865.1. Taxonomy (NCBI): domain Eukaryota; kingdom Metazoa; phylum Cnidaria; class Anthozoa; order Scleractinia; family Acroporidae; genus Montipora; species Montipora capitata. The sequence goes on along the minus strand of OX421458.1, from coordinate 30,058,642 downwards.
GGGTAGAAAACTAGCACTTCACATTACACTCTAATCAGTTAATTCAGTTAAGATATACTTTGTACAATGTGAGTAAGATGGGGATATCGCGAAATATTTAAGATAACGTGTAACATTTAAGGTAAGTGGCCTTTTTTTGCCGTCAGTAAAAGTCAGGAGAAAGAAAATCACTGGATCGAAACAACGCTGCATTGTGGCTCTGTAATAACACATGCAAGACCTCACCTAAAAGTAATGCCCGGGATTGAACTGTGTTCTTCAAAACATTGATCAGTTCCTATAGAAAAAAGGACGACAACCATGGTTGAGCATATGAAAGGCTTTTAAACCTGCATTTATGTAGCAACCGCGAAGAGTACCTCCAGTGGTGTTGTGTAATCACGCATTCCTCTGTTGTATACATAGAATATTGCATCGTAAAGACCATGAGCCCAGCATAGCTTCACCATCTACGGAAAAAAGGTAACAAACAAAGAATAGCCTAGAAAGTAAGTTTCAAGGAAAAAAGAAACTAAAACGCATTTAAATCACTTCAGAAATAACTAAAGGCCGATTCTCATCAAATGCATCACCTGAGTCGTGAAACTTTACTTTCTTCCTTCCTCGTTTTTAAATTAAATTTTTATTAGATCATTTTTAAGAAACAAAACGCAAATTACAAATACACACAACAGAACGCCACTAGAAGTACGGGAACTTTTGCCAGTGTACATTGCGGCGTCAATTCACTTGACAGTAGAAGGAAAGGAAAAACAAAGAAAAACCCAGAGACTCAATCATCTACACAAACAAAACTAGAGTGAGAAGACCCAAGTTTTCTTAAACTTATCCAATTCTTTATTTTTTACTTTCTAACTTGAAACACATTTTTACTTCTACTGCATATCAGAAATTATACGATAGCTAATAGATGTACTCTTGTCCGGGCACTAACGACAAATACAACAGCAACAGATTTTCAGAAGTTTGCATCGAAACGATCTAGTGCGGCTGAAGAACGCTCACAGCAAACCAAATATACCAGCACTTCCCAAAGTGGTGTGAAAAAGGCAACTTGCCACAGCAGTATTTGTTGCTTACTTGATGAATGTCCAGATTTGTCACATCAAGATGCAAAAGACAAGATTCCACTTCTTTGAGTTTGTTCCGCTGTTGATAATGTTCTGTAGAAAAAAAAAAGTCAAAATAAGCGTGCGTTCCACTCAGGTTGTTTATTAGCGCTCACTTTAGGAAATTTTCAGTTTTTTAACCCAACATTACCTATGAATTCTTTCATTACTATTGGACTCAGAGAAGTCAATCTGGAGAAAAAAAAAACAGAATAAACTGTAAAAATAAAATAACCGGAAATCAGTGTGGGAAAGAATATGAACATCAGTTTTCCAAGGAAAAAGTTTAAGGATGCATCCAGGATTGGTTATCACTACTTACCTATGAAAGGACCCCCGTTTCTCAAAAGTAGCTTAAACGCAGTTCAATTTCGCCCAATGTAGTTTCCATATGTACAGAAATTCGGCAATAAAGTGTCCTTCCAAAGGCAAGAGTTGACTACTATCCAACAACCGAGCCTTCGATCAACGACAATCCAGATATAGAGAGGCCATCTTTGATTCTATTTATTTGACCTATTGCTTACAAACTTACTTGTCCGATAAAATGTGAGGTTCGAGGCTTTCTAAAAACACGACTTTCCCAACAGGATCTTCACTGAACTTGTCGTAAATCTCCCTTAATAAAAGATCCCTGAGAACGATACAAAGAAGATCATGGTGAGTCATTATATATCGCGGTATATGTGACCCCTCAGAATTTAAGAATATCACGACTTTGTCCATGGTGAAAAGTATCAGAAACAAATTTCATGCATGTCTGAGAGAAAACGCCTTAGCTGTGATGTTGAATTTTGAATAGCCTCGGTGCAAGAACAGAGTAAAGCTTCTTATTTTTCTGCAAAACTGCTGTAAGATCAGCCTTAGCTACATGACGCAGTTTCGTATCTCCATAAACTTCAATACATCATCTCACAAGCAGCTTTCCTAAGCTCTGTACGGAGATTATTTTATAACTGTGTGGCAACATCATAACGACACACTCACTCACATGTTTTTTATGGCAAGGCTGTATTTTATAAAGACTGGGACCATTTCCTGTTATAAAAATAACGAAAAAACCATTAACAAAACTGATAAGAAACTTGATTGGTGAACCCATGGGCACTTTTTAGGTAGGCTCATTTTCATTGGTGTTTTCTTGATCGTGTTTCATTGGCTTATTCTTCGAATCTGCCATACATGTATACAGCTGTAGTAGCCTGCTAATTTTCTCGAAAACACACGATAGAGTCAGAGTCGGAAAAACAACCCTTCTGTTTTTCTCTTGATCAAACCTTTCCACTGGAAAACTTACGGGAACATTGCGCATGCATGCTAATTATTAAGAGGATGACATAGGCCGGCTTTGGCTAAAAGAGAACATGTTACCTTAAAGTAAGTTCTAAGTTCTTCATTATCTTTAGTCTTGGGACAGCTTACAAAGACGGTTATATCTACGAATACCAACAGCAACTCCTCAATCTAAACAAGTAAGAACGCTTGTTAGAAAGTTTAACGAAAGAATGACCGGAATAGTAACTGATGTGAACAATCTCACTCCTTGGCCACTTCTAGAACTGTTCTAATAGTTTACTCGCATTTTGTAAGAAAGGATTTGAGACTCAAAATTGGGGAAAAGGAGGGAGGGGGAGGTGGGGGGAGGTGGGGGGAGGAAGGGAAACAAACGCGGCCCAAGGGGGTGGTGGGAGCTTTAATTACCTGCAGATGTAAGCAGGTTAGGAGGTGGCCAAGAATTTTGGATGCTTCACTACGCAACATCACTGCACATCCAAGTTGATGTAGAAACCCAACCACTGAAGTGTGTACTCTAGACGCGTTTTGTCGTCTAACAAAGACAGATTGGTATCAAAGACTACCAACCTGTGCAGCAACTTCTGCTGTTTTTTGTTCTTTGTTCCCAAACAAACCTGTCAAACGGGAAGATTAAATGGGTATTGTAATAACTTGGTATTTACAACAAAATCGACTTGAACAGAGAGAGAGCGACAGGAAAAAAAACTTGCCTATAACTGCCATCGCTGTGCCATTGTAAAAAGACAACGCCAGTTCTAAGGCATCAAGAAAGTTATTCTGTTTCACGAAAACGTCAATCCGCTGAAATGGGAAAAGAAATACATTAGACATTATTTTTGCAAGGGTTAGCAAGGGTTTCGTTTTGCCGGTGTACAAAGCAAAACCAACCCAAAACGCCTTCACTAGTCCCGATGATATTGACAGTATTTAAATTCGCCTGACAGAAAGTTGCTGTGAGGCAAAGGAAAGAAGAGAATCTTTATTCAAGTCTCTAGTTGTTCTACCGCTGGACCACAAATTGGGGACACTGTAAACTGAAATCAACAAATTGACGCAAATCAAGTCAAATGTACGTTGGTTTTTGAGGAGAGGGGAAAGCCGGAATACCCAGAAAAAACCTCTTGAAGCAGAGTAGAGAACCAACAAACTCAACCCACATATGATGCCGAGTTTGGGAATCGAACCCGGTGAGAGGCGAGTGCTCTCACCACTGCGCCATCCCTGCACCCCAAAGACAACTCTATTACTGTGTCGTCTTCTCATTTATTTTCCTGTCGTATAGTATAGAACTGCGTTAAGTTTTCATTGCTCTATTTAATGCTCACACTGTGTTCTGATTGGTCGATGTTATCTCTTTGGCTTCAATATTGAAACCCCATTTGACATTTTAGCAATTGACAGAAGGAAACAGAGTGTAGATTGAAACTTACATCTTGCCAGTTCCTTAATGTCAGCACGTGAACAGACTAAAAATAAATACCAGTGTTAGAGTGGAATGTAAAAAATACGTATAAATCAAAGAGAAGCATTTGAGTTCAGCACCCCTGAAGGAAATTGATGCCGAAAGAAAGATTTTGAAACCAAGAAATGTTACAACTCTCAGATGAGAAAGATACGAGGGAAGTTTGGTGACAAAGTTTTAACATTCATGTTTATACCATGTTGTCAAGGGTAACAAGTTCATTTCCAAGGGTAACTTCATCATGAGTGATAACGACAACAAAAATCTATCATTCTCTAGTGCTTCAACACACACAAGCTAACACACAACACTTATGTCCACAAATGAACCTACAGAGTAATTAGATGCACGCCCAGTTTTGGAGTCCAACACGAAGATTTTGCTAACGACAGTATTTCCAGCAACAAGGTAAGGCTAAAGGTTAGCATTATTTTTAGCTTATTGTTAATGCAGCTGTTTATTCTTACTTGAGGAACAGCACATGGGGAACACTTTGTGACGTTAATTGCCTGTATTCCGAGACACGAGTGTTGAAGTTGGGGATGAGCGAGGGGACACTTCGTGACGCTTATTAAAATCGTGTGCACCTAATTAGGGGCATTTCTGAACCTGACACATCATGTTTTTCAGCCATGGAGTATCCAGTAAAAGTTTGATATACAGGGTTGCAAGAAGCTTGCAAAAAATTGGATAAGCTCCATTCACCTTAATCCAAAATGGCGACCATTTCAATAATCTTTTGTTTGCATTCAAGTTAGCGCTTATTGCCTCGTTCTTAGCTGAAATTTCGAAAGAATATTTTACCGGCAGGTACATAACACAAGTCACAGGTCATTGTTTTACCAATACATAAAGCATCCTAAACATTCATAAAAACTAACCTTAGGCCTAAGGTTAGCATTTATGAATGTTTAGGATACTTTCGGTATTGGTAAAACAATGACCTGTCACCTGTGACCTGTGTTTTGTACCTGCCGATATTATTTACCTATTTGAATAAAAACAAAACTATTAAAATGGCAGCCATCTACATGTACATCTACATCTCGACTTATGGCTGTTTCTGCTTAGGTGGCCTCGCACACCACAAGCCTTTTTAGAGGCATTACGCCAAGCCGGCCACTTCTGCTGGAAAGAACACACTCACAGAGGACAGCCACAACAACGGGAACTTCAGCCCGTACTCTTCTTGAATAGTGTGTGGGTTCTTTAACGTCCCACAGAGAACTTATAAACATGGAAGATATTTGTGGGACAGGGCCTACAGTTTATAGTCCTTATTCGAGAAGACTTGAAAGTCTAACCATTTGCGGGTGAATTACAAAGAAAGCATGTTCTCCTGACCAAAAATTTGATGCCCAATTTATGACCTGACCCTTAAATCAATACCCTGGTGCAGACCTGCCTTATATAATTATTTCCCTAGTTCAGACCAATGTTAAAGGCAATGTTTATCTGCTTTTATTAGGTAGGTTACATGATAAAGAAGTAGCTTCTAAGTAAAAAACGAATTCAAGACTAGAGTGCAAAAATCGATACCCTATTTACGACCAAAATGGCGGAAAATTGGCCAAAATCGATACCCTACTTATGACCAAAACGGCTGAAAAACCCTACCCTTTGGGGCCGCACATACCTATATAGCCCATATAAGGGAGTACCCCCCCCCCCCCCCCCACCCGCTCACAACCTCCCGAATGGCAGCCCGATGCTCAAGCAACTGAGCCACCAGTGCACGGTGAAGGGCACCATTGTGCGGCCATTTTGCAATATGGTGTATGGTTTCAGCCAAAGACTAAAACTGTGGTCAGTACATTCATTTCAATTACATGTACATGTACTTGTTTGTGATTCTTCACTCTTTATACATGTACGCTAGAGCAATTAACTCTTTCACCCATGAATCAACCACTCTTACAAGGGAAAGGGTTTAAAAAAAAGCACAGTACACCACCTTCACTCCCAACAATAACTGCTGTCCATTGAAAACTCGGATGGTCTGATAACAAGAATGCTCACTTGCCGCCACCTGAAACAGCAGGACATTTTTAACTGGAAATGTTGGATTTTATCAATTTGTTTAAAAAAGCAGAGTATAATTAGCTCTTTCAGAGAAAAGGCAAAGTCTTACCAAAGCTTTGCTGACATTTCCTCCAGTGGACAGTGATTTGAAATAACTGCTACTGTACACAAGCTGAACTAAACTTAAGTCAAGAACCTGTAACACCGCAAAATAAGATTACTACAGTACGTTGCAGAAGGTGACTTTAACTATTGTGGCTGGCCATAAAATCCTACAGACATACCATTCAAACAAAAGCTACTGATACAGTGTGATTACTTTCCTTTTGTGCATGAATGAAATCCTAAAATGTGACCATTAAAATAAAAGCTACTGAACAGTACTTTCCTGTGGTGCTGTTGATTATGCTGCACAAAACAGTTTGAACATTGTTGTGACAGAGGATGAAAACCTTATGTGGGATGATTTAAAATGGAAGGAGATGAATGAAAATGGATGAAAACCCTAGGTACATACAATGGAGTAGCAATTTCATGAAAGCTCTAAAGGTGGCAATTAATGTGGTAGTGTTCATAGTGCTGTGCAAAGAGGTTTGAGCTCTAAGGTCTGTGGATGAAATCCTAATGTGTGACCATTCAATTGAATGCTTATAATAAGACCGTCATGTTTGATGGCAGTTGTGTTCATTGTCTTTTTACCTCTAGTTCTTCCATACTCCGCACATCTATCAGATGCATTCTTTCCAGGGTGTCTACAGTTGCTATTACTTGAGGATTTAACCACTAGAAAACAAGGAATGACAATTAACTCTTGCAATAAAATTGAGTTACGGTACTTACATAAGTTCTAACAGTTTACATGGTTACATGTTGGCTACATATTGTTTACATGTGAACTTCATATGTACATAATTACAGACATGATGAAATCCAACATACATGTAACACGTCCAAATGTTACATCCTACTGTCCTTAGTAGTTGAAATGGCGCAAACTTACATTCAATGAAATAAGCTTGTATGCTGTCTCAATCCTCTGAAGGAAAACAAATCTGACTTGCTTCTCTGCTTTGCTGTGAGCCTAATAAGCAAAATAATTAACTCTCTTTCTATTGTCCCTTGCACTCAAATGATTATATAGTATTCTTGCAAAAAATCATTGCCACAGTACCAGTGAAATGCAAACCTGATAGAAGTAAATTTCAGATCCTCTAGCAAAAGCAAGAACCTTAAACAGAACAACAAAAAGAAAAACAGTCATTTAATTTTCCAATTGAACTTCTACATGTAGAAGGCAAATTAAAATAATAAAATTTTCTATTAATCAGTACAAATCCTGATAACATCCGAGGTGTGAGAATGCCTTGACCTCTGCGATGATGGTGCAATACTCTAACCAACTCACCACTCTTTTGGGAGCAGGTCAATTCATTGGGCATGAATTACTTCTGGTTGGTTGACAAAATGGCGTGAAAACTTGGAACCAATCACTGAGTGAAGTAATGCAAAACCAATGCAATTCGCTAATAATTACTTTCAACATTCAATTGAAAACTGCTCTAAGGTGATTCAGAAGTTGACTTACAGTTACAGTACCTCTGTCAATATTAGTATTAAAAGCAGTCACGCTTGAGCTGGAGACTTCATTATTGATAATTATTTACCTTACAAACATTACAGCTTTTTTCATGCTTTCTAGTTTCCATTTTTAATAAGAAAAACAAGGAGTCTTATTCCACAGCAAGGTTAAATCAAGCCTCCTCACTTTTCTTCACAGGCTTAGTCACTGGGGAGTCAGGGTGGTTTAGTGGTTCTCAACCGTGCCTCCCACCTCTGTGACCCGGGTTCAACCCTGGCCTTGGGTCATATGTGGGCTGAGTTTCAGTCGATCTCAATCTGACTCCAAGGGTTTTTCTCCAGGTACTCCGGTTTTCCTCATCAAACTTAACTCTCAGTCAACTACATCCGGCTGCGGGCAGATACCCTTGATAGGGATAACCTCTGGTATCCTTCCCTTCCCTTTCATTGAATTAAATGAATAAAGTTGGTATTATTATTATTATTATTGCTAATAATCTCAGATAGAATCTGGTTTTCATTGGTTCCTGGCAAAAACCAGTTGTCTAAGGAAACCAAGAAGCATATTTCATTGTACTTTCCTCTCCTGCCTACATTTCCAGCACTTTCCTAAGAATCCTTGTCGTTCCCAACAGTAGAGATCTCTGAATCAGTTCAATGGATGTGTCTACACTTATGGTCCTCAGATTTTCTTTAACCTCATTGGTATTGTTCCCAATGCCCTACCACTATGGGTATCACCTTTGTTCTTACTCCCCACATCTTTCGAACTTTTCTCGCAAGGTCTTGATATTTTTCTACTTTCTCATCTTCTTTTGCTTTCACCCTTCCATCTTCTGGGATTGCCACGTCTATGATTTGACAGTTCTTCTCACTTTTGCCAATGATAAATAAATCCAGTCTCCTTGCCTCGATCTCATGGTCTGTCCAGACACTAAAGTCCCATAGCATCTTGTAATCCTCATTTTCAAGTACACCGTCCGGGACATGGTCATACCACCTCTCACTTCGCTCAAACCCATATTTTTCTGACAGGTCGCAGTGAACTGCCCTAGCTGCATTGTCATGCCTCTTTTTGTATTCCTTCTGCGCCAGTTTCGGGCACCCACTTACAATGTGGCTGATGGTCTCATTGTTTTGTTTACACATTCTACATTTGGGATCATCCTGTGACCTGTCGATCGTTGCTTTTGTAATTTGTTATTATTATTATTATTATTATTATTATTATTATTATTATTATTATTATTATTATTATTATTATTATAACAAATAATTATAAAATGGTCTATCATTTACTAAGTAAGTGAACTTTAGTCGTTTAGAAAAACACTGACTTACTAACTCACAGGATCAATGACTTTTTCAGATGCCACTTGGATTATTGCAAACTGCCAGGACAACAAAGGCAAGCAGTCTGCAGAGCCCTTGAGTAAAAAAAACAACAACAAACACAATAATTATTTATGTGTAATTTTATTTTTTTAATGTTTGGTTTATATTTAGGAAACTAGGACCACATTACATAGCCTTACATGTATGTGCTGTATAATTACAGGGTATATGCAGAGGATAAAGCTACAATGTCATAATACCAGTAACATAAATCATACAACATACTTTCAATGTGTGTGTAAAAAGGACCTCAAGTTCTGGCTTCAATGTCAAAATCAAAACCTGTTTATAGAACAAATCACAAAAGAATCATTACTGACTGATAAACTGTTTCTTCAAGAAATAACCTGATTCCCTACAGTACAGATAAATGGAAATTTTTGCCTTATCTTCAGGAAAAGTGAAGAAATTATACTGCAAAATTTGATGAAACCTTGTAAAAAATAGCGAATGCAGAGTTACTTGAACGGATATAAATTACTATGTCAATTTATGTGAGGAAAAGCATTATGTTTTTAGAGAGTTACAATAATACATGTACATTACAAGGCCACAGCAACATATAATTTACAGTATGTACAATATGACTGTTAGAACCTTAGCTAAAATTTGTGTCAGCAACTGACACCATAGATTAATGTTTAAACTGTTTTAATATGTTAATGAAGAGAACAAGACTTTTAAATTTGAAAAAAGACATAGATCAAGCAACAACACGGACACAATTAAAAATCAAGGAGGCATTGCACATTCATTGGGAGAAACCCTCCCTAAATCAACAATTGTTTTATGTAAATCTTAATCTCTCTTTGTAATCAGTTGTTGTATCACACCATTGTTATTCTTATTTTTCCGCTACATATTGTACATCATTGTTATTCCATCCACAAACTGATGATGGCATAGGAGTTGCCGAAACATGTCTTTTTTCAAATTTAAAAGTCTTGTTCTCTTCATTAAGATTGTTACAAAATTGCTGCTTTTACGTCATTTTAATAATTATGTATAAACAGAGATGTAAGAAACCCTTTCAAGCACACTTTTAATATATGTACCCTTAAATGAATGTTAAATTACCTACTTTCTGCTAATGATTCCAAACCGGCTTTTGAGTTCTTTTCAATTTTGTGTATTAATTGTCTAGGCCTTTGTGCATTTTTAATAGAATTTCAAAGACTGAATTGGGCAACATTAGCAGAACTTAAATCACACTTAATAATTTTCAAACATGGCATTGTTCAACTAGGCTCTTTCTAAGAAGTCATAAGATACCTTAGTAAGGGTGGCTAATGCCAACAGTGACTGTTCATACAAAGGATGATCCTTCATTGCATCATGCAAGTGAAGAGGGGCCATTGTGCACACTTCACCGCGGCTTTGAAAACAAGTTTATCAGATTAGTCACAGACATAATTTTTTATTATGATAACTAGTACATTGTAGTAATCACAGATTATTAAAGTCCGTTTGATAATCACTTTGGAAGTAAAGCAGAAGGGTAGGGAAAGAAACTTTTTTTTTATATTTAGTCTATCAACCACTTATTAATTTCTCTAAAAGGTTTAGTCACAGACCGTCACCTACCCAAAACAGCTGTGTGCTGATTTTATTCATTAATTAATACTTTTCTAGAACATGCGTTCATTGTTTCAAAATCTGTAATAACACAATTCCAAGGAGACAATATTCAATGTTACCTTACTTGTAATGGATCTTACGTGAAATATTGCTTGAACAGTGCCAAAAGAGTCATTAGTACATGGTTTAGATCCCTAAACTTTCTGGGTTGAGGGGACATCATCCATGATTAACATCATTAACATGATTAAGCGAGGAAAACATTGGGGCAACAGGTCAAGAAATTAATCACCAGTTGATTTATGAGAAGTCATAAAATCCATTCATGATACATTTCTAGTCACTTATTGCATGGGAGAAAAACATTCAATTTGATTGATCAGTTAACAGCAAATGATTTCCAACAAAACTAGTCTTATCCCAGGGGATAATGTCTGACCCATCTTGCAAATTTTTCACCTACCCGAAAGTTTAATACTTGTTACTGACTGCCCCTGGATAAGAAACACTGACAAAGATACAGTAGATAGGATGTTTAAAGTCCTTTAAAGTTTCTTAGACATGGGTTGGAACCAATTATTCAATAATATTGGTTTTTCCTACCTTCCAGAGAATAAGCATATTGATTCATAAGAACGCATTCCAATAAGTCTCCTGTCAATAATATTAATATTGAAATTTAGCAAAATTATTATATCTTAGATGTTTTTTTGGTTTTTTGATATTATTAATTTTTTATGCCTTATTTCAGCAAGGTACATGTACAACTACATTTCTTACTTGAAAGTGAGCACAAAGACAGATCCACCACTATCAGAACATATTGCTACTGAAGGGTCATCTGTAAACTGAGAACCAAAATGAACAAAAGAACTGTAGAGAACTTATTACATAACATTTTACATAAATCATAATGCAACATACAATGTTGTTGAAAAGGACAGAAAAGAGAACTGTATGGGACATATGTTACAGTGACTGCATACCTACAGTTGCAGCTAGGATGAAAGGTGCAGTTTCCCACAAAGAGTTAAAAAAAAAATGGAAATGCTTTGTTTATACATGTAGGGGAAGTGCACTACATGTATCAAGTAACCAGTAGTTCACATGCCCTCACTTTTAATAATCTGAAGGAAAAATTCAAACTTAACAAATCCAAAAGGCAGGAGGCAACCAGCTGGGTTTTTGCAAAGCATGGTAGAGTTGAATCTGGGATAACCCGGTTCCAAGCAAATCCAAACCAGAGGTTGGAACAGGATTTGAACCCAGGGCAACTGCATGCAAACCCAACTCCCTAACCACTGGACCATCACTGCCTCCCTTAAAGAAATCATGCAATCATTTTGTTTCATGTGAGGAGTTTCTGGACAAAATAACTTTGGAGCAATTCATGTTTCCAGGCAACATCATCATCATCAATCCAATTTTGATCCGGGTTTATCCCCTTAAAAGGGGGTGGCCGGATTTACCCCACTTTGTCAGCGATCTTTCTAACTCCCACCCTACATCTCGCTTGATTCATGGCATCCTTGTTCTCCAAACCAACGCTCTTGCTCTCCTTCTCCATTTTGTGTGATAGCTCTATTATTATTTTTGTTGGAATACTAGTTATGGTGACCATCATAATTACACTGTATGTACTTGGTATATGCTTCAAAACCACTTACAGTAGAACTCCTCCACTCCTTACCATAATATGAAGCACTGCACTGCCCAGTGGATGTGCATCTGTGATTGTTCGTAGTAGTTTCCCAGACTGTAAATCCCACATGGTTATCTATGCATAATTGTCATCAAGGAATAAGATGTTAAACAACAAACTTCGTCAAAGGTACATGCATCTTCTGTATAATTTCTTAGCTGCATGAACATGTACGCCGTATACTAATAATTAAATTGGTGCACACAGTAGCGCGACCATATTGATAAAATGGCAGATTTTCATTGACACCAAGCCTAATCCGTCAAGGAATGGCTATTGTTTCATGAATGAGTACGGTTACCCCCATTTTTTATTTCATAATTATATTTGCTGAGAATGGTGTCTTCATGGAGTAGTGGAAAAATCAGCAAAAATTCTAAGGACCACACTAAATCTATTTGGAGTATTAAGTACTCACAAAGGCATTCAAATAATTTTTTCAGGTATGTACATGAATTAACCATAGAATGACACCAGGCTTCGCATTATATCACGGATTGCATTAATTTTATAAATCAAGCTAAATTTGTCCAATATCAGGGATGTGCTGCAATTGTCAAAGTAGCTCAAATATACCCGTATTCATCAGCGTCATGCCATGGAAACGAGCACAGTGACTACATTTTTAATTCCATTTTTATCATCTCCTTGACATGTTACAACAGTGCACGAAGTTTCATCTGAAATCTATGACAAGTTCTATTTCTAGGGAATCACCTTCATTCAAGGCTTTAACCCATTGACTCCCAGGGGTTCCCCATTGACGAGTAAAATTTTCTGGCATTAGACAGAGTAAAGTACAGGCCAGCTTAGGAGTTAAAGGTTCACCCTTCCCCACTCTGTCTAACGCCAGATGATTTACAGTGTAACACGCCTTACCGTGGCCACCCAACAAACTTTCACATTTGACAATTACATGTACGTGTAAATGCGTTAACTCACCAGCCCATGCAACAGTGTTCAACTTACAACTGTACAAACTTTGCAAGGAGGAATGACTGTCAATCAAATTGACACACCCTGTTTGGCGGACAATTTGTAAAGAACTTTGTTAGGTGGCCACGGTAACGCGCGTCACACTGTAACTCACCAATTGGGGAGGTTTTAGGTGTGAATGGGTTAACACTTATTGACTGAATACATGTACATGAATGGTACTTATTGACTGAATACATGTACGTGAATGGTACTTATTGACTGAATACATGTACGTTAATGGTACTTATTGACTGAATACATGTACGTTAATGGTACTTATTGACTGAATACACGCTACGTGAATGGTACTTAATCAAAAAGGCAACAAAATAATATTGAAAATACGTTTTTAAATTACCAATTTACATACCCACCTGACCTCTTGCATGTCCACAGAGAACTCTTGTACAGTCCATATTGATTCCAAGAGCTGTGACGGCACCATATTCAGCTCCTATTACAAAGTTAACCCATTGACCCCTGAGAGTGACACTTTATAGATTTTACTTTAACGTCAGACAATTTTACTCATCAATGGTGGGTGTTGTAGGGCAAAAACATCTCTCTAACAAATAACAAAATAATATGAGGGGAAACTAATCCTGATCATTCTAACGGCTGTTCCTTTATTCCTGTCTCACGTGGTTAGTGCATGGCCTTCTGAGCTGGAGGTCGCAGGTTCAATCCCCATCTTATTCCACCAACATCTGTTTCAACTTTCCTCTGATCCGTGTAGCTGTAGCTTTGAATATCCATTAAATGGCGCATTGACAGAGGAAAGAAGGTAAAAGGTGCATACTGCGGGTTACAAGTTTAGCAGTAACTCTAGTGCAATGGCACATGTTACCCTCAAAATAAGGATCAGCTTTTACCTTTACTTCAAAATATCAGTTTTGGATGGGAAGCATACATGTATTTACTAGCATGTTCTTTTCTTCTCAACAAACAGTTGAGACTGGTTACTGCTCTTATCGGTTTATTGTATATGTTAGCTTATACCACTCGTAAGAGATGAGAAACGTTGGTAAAACGTGCTAGTGTGGAAAGAAATAATTGCACACAAATGTCTTCAAAATAAATAAAATTATTAGAGAATTAAATGAAAGATATTACAATATGAAGCCACTGGGAACTCGGAAAAATCCGAGCCCCAGATGGGATTCAAACCCACGACTCTCCGTGATCTAGTACGGATGCTCTAACCACTGAGCTACTGGAGACTCTATGGCGAGCAAGGGTGAAATGTGGATGTTTGACTCGAGCTGCATCATGCAGCTACAGAGTGAATGTGAGAGAATGATTAACACATACGAAATGAAAGGTATTACAATTGAACCCACTGGGAACTCAAATCTGGACAGATCTGATTGGGAGCACTCAATATCAATAAACACTTATCTCTTCAAAATGGCTATTACCTAATGATGTATTTCCCAGCACAAGTTTAAGAGTTTGCTGAGGATCTGAAGAATAAAATATAAAAATTTTCTGAAGAAAAGATACTACCCAGTATTATTGAAGGGCTCAAATTATGAAACCATAAACAAAAAACATGAAATAAAGCAAATTTGCTTACCAAAAACTAATGCTACACCATGAGATGTTCCAACACAGATAAGAGAAGATACAGCCTGTCATAAAATGAGAAAAATGCTTTACTTGTGTGGTAATATTACTGATACATTTACAACTACCATACCAAAATTTATATTTCTCACCAAGGCTGTTGGCAATCCAGCATCAACCCTTGACTATAAAAGAAAGAGGAAAATTTGATATAAAATTATATTTTTCAACCAATTAAGCACCCTCATAAAAGGAATCTGAAACAATTTCTCCATATAGACTGTACGATACATATACTTTGTGGCATGATCCCATAAAGTGCGATGATGATAATACATAAAATAATAAAATGTGGTATGGCATTCAATGAAAAAAAAATTCATTCAGATATACTTTTCAAGAGAATGACATAAGGATGTCTAAACCACGAAGGCAACAAACTTCTATTCCTTGAGACCAGTGATGGGTCATTCAACATTGTACAATGTTTTTGAACAATAATGAAGTATAATTGAGTATGACCTTCAACATACATGAATCCTCTTTATTCAAAGAGGCAAGAAAGCCCTACCATTTGCAATTTGTCATAATCAGCTTCATAACATGTAGCATCCCTTGATAGTACATGCAGGTCCATTGTACCTCTTGCTCAATAGTCCATTGTCTTCTGAGCAAGCTTAATGGGGTTGGCAGTCACTATTATTTTTGCACAAGCTTATAGTGATGTTTTCTACAACTGGCATCTTATTATGAACCCAAGTTTAAAAAGCCTTCCAAAACACTAGGGTTTGCTACATGTACAGGTCTGTAATGATGTATTTTAATTAATTGAAACCCAGTTTTAACTGACTTTGATGTAGGTTGAAAACATAGTTCAACCAAGACAACAGAAAATGGTTTGTTACCAATAAAACACACACTAAAACCAACCAGTAATCGAGTGTCGTAAGACCAAAGCCAAAGTAATTACTGTGGCCAATCAAAAAGGACAAAGACAATCCGGTAAACCAGTCAAAACCCGAAGTAATTACACGTAGCCGAAACAAAGCGTGGGAAAATGTGCACATGCAAGCCACGATTGCTTTGGGTTTCACTTCTGATTGGTTGAAAAAGTGGCTTCAGAACTTTGAACCAATCAGTGAGTGAAGTAATTATAAACCAAAGCAATTCGCTAATTACTTTCGACACTCAATTGAAAACCGCCCTAAAAGTTAATGACTATGGAACCTAAAATAACAGGACTCCTGCCGTAGGGTGGAATAAAGAAAAACAAGAAATGCAAATGATAGATCTGAGGGACTATTAAACACACTATTAGTTTTACACTCACAGATGCAGAAACCATTTGGCTTGATACACTTTTAAGCACAACATGACGCAGGACAGATCCATGCTTACTTTTCTTTTGCTTCATTTCTGTGCTGCAGAAAAGAAGGAATAATTTGCAAAACAGCATAAGAATTAGGTACCAAGAATTACACCTATAAGATAAATATTTTCTCTACAATAAAACATGACAATGAGAGTTCATTTACCCCTTCATGGTTGATAAATGTGAATAATACATAATGTATATTGCCTCTCACCTTGGATTCAAGTCACGAGAAGAAGACAAAAGTTCATTGTCAATCAAATTTGCCAGATCAGGGTCATCTTCAAAAGAAAGGATGTCCTCATCTTTCTATCAGATTTTTAAGAAATAAAAACATTATGAATACTTATGAACACATCACTGGAAAATTAAAAAAAAATAAGAAAGAGCTTTATTTTTCTCTACCTCATTCAGAATGCTTTCCAGTGATGGCATATTTACTACTTCTGGTAGGTCCAACTCAATGTCTACCTGTCAAAGGTTAGTCAACAAAACAGAAAGAGCTTGTTTTAAGAAAAGTATATAATACCCTGACAACTTACAAACCAAGTACATGTCCACACCATACTGCAAATTAAAGACTATGCCCTTTTTTTCCAATTCAATTTATAGACTGAGCATGAAGTACTGGGTTTCCAATGGGAATGCCAGTGGGTGGAGAAATTTAAGGATTGGACGGTGAAGGGACAAGAAGTGGTTAATGTGCATGCTTTGAGATGGGTCCAGGAGAATTTTTCTCTGGGAAATCTTTTACATGTACATTTGGACCAGGATTATTTTGCTTTTTTCATGAACAGAGCTTGGCCCATCCAGTGTTTATGTTTTTTGGTGCATTTTTCTTATGTTATTATTTGTAAAAGTTTGGGTGCTTTCCTAATCAAACTAGTGAAATTATAGCCAGAGAGTTTAACAAAGCACTGGGTTTTATTGAAAACCCTGAAAGTACAAGGACAATATAGTAAATGAAAAAACCAAGGAGCCAGAAGTTACAATATAAGGCAAAAAAAAAGGTTAGCAAGATATTTAACTTTGAAATCTTTTGATGATTAAACTGTGTGAGAAAGCACACCACGAAGTTATATGGGCTGAGCTTTAGAATGCTTGTTTGAATCAACACTCTATTTGTGTACGTAATAAGCTCAATTAATTAATGCACACATTTTGATTGGGTCTTGCCTATGATCTATTAGTTGACAGATGCACAGCTGACGTCATCATAAGAACTTTTAATTCTTTATCATGTACAAATATAAAACAACTAGATTCCATGTTTCTGTGCATCTGTTCAAATGCACAGGTCAAGACCCCAGGAGAGCTGGGTCAGCCACATTAACTTCTTCCCAAAAATGATACACCTTTACTGGTATCAATAGTACTGTAGTGTTTGCCATGTAGAATTACATTACATTTTCGATCCGGCTGACCAGAAGACACTTTGTACAAGATCGAACCTAGAATAAGATCCCAGCTAACCAGGAATCCTAAACTGTTGTAGCTCGATGGTTCTTACGTCATGAATGTAGGTTCGATTCCTTCCTGGAAGTCTGATCTCATTTTAGTTGTTCATTTACCCATTGCCAGGCAACAGGTCTGCACATCATCTTTCTCAAGGGAAAATTAAACCATGTAAATGGTCATATCTAAACGGATACGGAAATCAAAACTACACCAAATACCCAGTTAAACTTACAGAATCTGAAACATGTCTCTGTCTGAAGGAACTAGTATTTGTAGTGAACGCTGCATCAAGAGATTCTAGAGATTCCAGTTGATCTGTAGTTGATAACAAGCCTGTCAACACACTCGTGTCCTCTTTCAGCTCGTCCGACATCTTGGATGTTCATGATTCCTAGTGCCAGCTTCCCCGGAAAACCGTTCGTGTTAGGCCAACGTACCAAACGAGTCATCCCGGGATTTGGACCCGTGCGATCGCTTTTGAAAGCAGCCCTTTACTTCGCTGCTTTCTGCTACCAACCTCGCCTCTCGGTACGGCATTGAGGGAGAGATATGTCGGCACCTAAACCATATGAGACGAATCCCACGCCTAATCACTGCTCCAGACCGCTCTTGTCATTACAATTTAGCGCAAGATGTCGACAGCGTAAATATTCAAGGCAGAATGCCATACAAATTTATATACTGTATATAAGCATCACTTAAGGTGATTTGCTTGCTTTGCATGCTTTGCTTTGCTTCCTTGAGATGCTTTAATTACTTGCGGTGCTTAGCTTACTTGAGGTGTTTCGCTTGCTCGAGTCCTTAGCTTGTTTGGGGTGCTTTGGTTGCTTGAGGTGCTTTGCTTGCTTTACATGCTTTGCTTACTTGAGGTGCTTTACTTGCTTTGCCGGCTTGCTTGAGGTGCTTTGCTTGCTTTGGGTGCTTTGGATGCTTTACTTGCTTTGCTTGCTTGGGGTGCTTAGCTTGCTTGAGGTGCTTTGCTTGCTTGAGGTGCTTTGCTTGCTTGAGGTGCTTTGCTTGCTTTGGGTGCTTTGGATGCTTTACTTTCTTTGCTTGCTTGGGGTGCTTAGCTTGCTTGAGGTGCTTTGCTTGCTTGAGGTGCTTTGCTTGCTTGAGGTGCTTTGCTTGCTTTGGGTGCTTTGGATGCTTTACTTTCTTTGCTTGCTTGGGGTGCTTAGCTTGCTTGAGGTGCTTTGCTTGCTTGAGGTGCTTTGCTTGCTTGAGGTGCTTTGCTTGCTTTGGGTGCTTTGGATGCTTTACTTGCTTTGCTTGCTTGGGGTGCTTAGCTTGCTTGAGGTGCTTTGCTTGCTTGAGGTGCTTTGCTTGCTTTGGGTGCTTTGGATGCTTTACGTGCTTCGCTTGCTTGGGGTGCGTTGCTTGCTTTGAGTGCTTTGGATGCTTTACTTGCTTTGCTTGCTTGGGGTGCTTTGAATGCTTTACTTGTTTCGCTTGCTTGGGGTGCTTCGCTTGCTTGGGGTGCTTTGCTTGCTTAAGGTGCTTCGCTTGCTTGGGGTTGCTTTGGATGCTTTACTTGCTTTGCTTGCTTGGGGTGCTTTGCTTGCTTAAGGTGCTTCGCTTGCTTGGGGTTGCTTTGGATGCTTTATTTGCTTTGCTTGCTTGGGGTGCTTTGCTTTCTTGAGATGCTTTGCGTCCTTGAGGTGATTTGCTTACTTGTAATGCTTTCCTCGCTTAAGGTGCTTTGTTTGCTTGAGATACTTTGCTTTTTTGAGATGCTTTGCTTGCTTGAGGTGCTTTTCTTAGTTTAGAGGTAACTTTTTCAAGATATTAAGGTTCTCTAGATAAATGCTTAAAAGTTCATATACAGAACAGCGTACAACATCAGACTTCATCTCTTCGTGTCATAGTTAATTAAATCATGAATTTATTAGCCTTTGGTTATGAGAGCTTAGTTTCTTAGGGTCGATTATTAAAACATAGTTTAGACAATGTTTAACAAAACCGCGTTCTAAGCCATTTTCATTATTGCCAACAATCATATCTAAATATTGTCTGCTGCTGATGGTAACAAGAAGGTTTGCATTCCAGACTAGACAGCAATTTATCTACTCAAAACATACCGCTTATAAACAGATTTGCAGGTCCACAGATTGTCCTAAGCCGCGGCCTAAGTTAGACTTTGTCCTTAGTCTCTTGTGAGATGGATAAGAATTTCTATTTTCACAGAAACTAAAAGGTTCACTGGGATAGTTTTTATACATGTATGCTGGACCCATGCAGCTCTTGCGTTGCTAGCAGGATAATAAAACTCCTATTTTAGCTACCCTACTCCGTATCTAACATGCCGTAAAATTATTGAAAATAAGCCCGAGCCTTACATTTTTCAAAGGGCCATTTTAGGGCCTAATTTTTGGAGGGGTTTATATTCGGAGGGAAATTTGCGTTTCAAAATAGGCTAATTTTACGCTGGGTGACGCTTGGTGGGATTTGTGTCTAAAAATTGATGGGCTTACGTATAGTTGGAAGGAAATTTATGTCAGTAATTTGCTCAAAAGTTTTGCCGAACTCGCCTTGAGGACGCAGATCTTTCTAAAACGCGGCTGTGAACGTTACTGCTTTGTTTTACTTCGCATTTGAGTACAATTTCCAAGTAAAAGCCCACGGGGCTTATATTCGAAGGGGTGACTTAAACGTTTTTTTTTTTTTTTTTGCTTTACGAGTTTGGTGGGCTTGTATCTTTACGAGTTTGGGGGGCTTGTATCTGGAGGAGCTTATACATGAAGGGGCTTATTTTCGGAATTTTATGGTATATTGATCTGAAAGAAGTCTTTGATTGATCTGTTTATTAGAACGTTAACACACACTATTGTCTATCATACATATTGTATATCACACTATCATAATGCAAAGATCAAGCATCAAACCTAGCGAATAAAGCGGATTGACAATTTTCTTTCTACTTTTTTCTTCTTTTCAAATAGTGACATCCCGCATCGCCATTCTAAAAAGTTGTAAAGTAAACTACTGTATTTGAAAAAATATATTTTGAGAAATAAACAGTTTTCAAAACGCTTAAAATGCAGTCTTAGAACACGTAATTCCCAAGGAATCGTTGGATCGCATCTCCCCGTAAAAAAATAATGCCTAACGGCTTCAGAGCCTCCCGTTTAGACATTGTTATAAATTTTTGATAAGATGTACTAGCCAAAGCGGTTGGCGGGTGTGAAGGAACAGAAAAATTTACAGTCACAACGTTGCAATCACAACATGTTCAATTCATATGTAAGGAAAAGATATCAGTCAGATTTCGCAAAGGTTATTGACATGAAATGCTTCTTCCTGGGTTTCCAAGTCGGAAAATGCGTTTATGCCTTTAGAATCAACTGAAATCTCAATTCCTTATAAAAAACAGCACCTTAATTTTTTTGGTAGGCTAGGTATCGGAGAGCCACAGATCATTTACGCATGGGCTGACGGAATGTTTGAACAAGAGAGAAAAACGCAGTACCTCCAGACACCGGCGCTGGAGCGTCGTACCAAACGAGTCATCCCGGGATTTCGGCCCGTGCGATCGCTTTTGGACGTAGTTGGCCCTTCGCTGCTTTCTGCTACCGACCTTGCCTCCCGGTACGGCATTGAGGGAGAGATATGTCGGCCCCTAAACCATATGTGACAAATCCCACGCCTACTCACAGCTCCAAACCGCCCTTGTCAATATAGCGTAAGAACTAGATGGCTTATATATTCAAGGAAAAAGTCATTTTATCTGCCATATGGTAAGCACTGGAGTCGCAGATTACAAAGTGTGCGCATGCGCCCTGCTAAAGGTAACATACATACAGTCGTAGGCTTTATTTCATCTGGAATTTCCCAATAACTACAGGAGCTAATACCTTGGAGATATACATTTACAGCTAAAATACATAGCATATACAGATACCTACTAAATACATAATATTTAAAGATATATATACAAAAGCCGCTGTACAAAATGCGGGCCTGGATTCTCTTTTAAAACCAGTAAACTCATAGGTACGGATAAAATCAGGTAGCGCATTCCGCAACT
>OX421458.1:30019602-30032102 GCA_949126865.1 Montipora capitata | reverse complement strand
CGAGGTTGCAACAGATTATCACCAACCGCAATCACGGATTTTTGCGCTGGCGTCGTCAAAGATTATAAATTCGTTTCTTGGAATCATACTTGCCATGCTGGCGGCCTCAATGCTTTCCGTAAGCGCTTTGATGGTTAAACTGGCGACAAGTGTACCAAGCTTTGAGATTGTGTTCATACGATTGTCGTTGCAATTAGTTTTCTCGTTACCGGCATTGATTTTCTTCAAGGATAAGTTAATTTATTCCTGGAAAAAATCAGGCTTTTTAATTTTGCGCGGTGTTGTTGGCGTGACTTCAATGTCACTTATTGTTTATGCCGTCAAACAAATGAATATGGCTGATGCAAGAGTTATATTTTACACCAACCCAATTTACACAGCTATATTTGGCCGCATTTTCCTAAAGGAATCAATAACCAAGTTTGACATCGTTGCAACTTTACTTAGTTTAATTGGAGTGGTTTTAATTGCCAGACCGACATTTTTGTTTGGTTCCTTGGGTGGAAGTGCTGGGAGTGAGCATGTCTGGTTTCCAGCTCTTATGGCAGTTCTCTCTGCAGTTCTTAGCGCTTTGTCTTTGATTCTGGTGCGAAAGTTGGCCCAGGAAGTGAATGCAAGAGTAGTGGTATTCTATTTTGCAGCCGTTGGAGCAGTTGTTAGCCTTTGTACATCAGCTATTTTTGGAGGACTAAAATACCCAGATTGTGGAACTCATGACATTGTCTACGTTATTACTACAGGGTTTATCGGGTATTTTGCCCAGTTGCTAACCAACAAAGCCTTGACGTTGGAGAAGGCTGCAGTTGTGGCATTAATCCGTACTGTAGGAATTGCTGTTGCATTCTTCCTCCAGCTCATTTTTCTTGGCGTTGTTCCATCTGGACTCAGTATTGGTGGAGCTATCTTGGTCCTGCTTTGCAACATTGTAATATTTATAAAGAAATACCGTGACCAAAAAGTCTGATAATTCATGTGCACTGTGTACAAGAGGTGTTCAGGAACAGTTATAGTTGACACAAAGTCCTACAATAGTCAATTCCCCTCCTATGTTTTACTTTCTTGGTAAACCTGTATGCTTTAAAAGCGTAAGTGCCAACTCTCCCAGATACGGAACGAATCTCCCGGTCTCCCTTACAGGTCATTAAATCTCCCGGATAAAAACGACTCTGAACCCTTTACAGACGTTTCTCCATTCTAGACTCAAATTGCCTACCCAAGTTTAAAAAAAAATCAATATTTTCAAACTCGTTTCATTGTTTCTTAATGCACTTCTTCATCTCTGAGTTTCAAACACACGTTAATAGAACTAAACAAAATGACTTCCTTTAGCTACCATAGCCGTATAACCGATTGTTTGATTGGATCTCCGATTAACCAATAAAAATTCTTCACATAAGTACCCTGTTTTCCCGCAAATTCACAATGGCGGCAGAATATTCTTGTATTCTGAAGGAGCTGCTGGGGGATGGGTGGGTGCATTTAACGGGGGGGGGGGGGGAAGAGGAGGAGAGGGGGAGTGGGTAGGTTGATCGAGGGGGGAGGGGAGGGGAGACCGGCTGGAAAAAATCTCCAGATTTTAGATCTCCTTAGGTTGGCATCTCTGTAAAAGGAATGTAGGTGAGGAGTGGGGCAGAGAGACCGGATGGTGTGAAAATGGTATGTGAATCAGAAAACAATGTTTGCATTCTTTTTGTCCTTCACTTTCTGTGATGAAATGAAGAAAAAGGGATAGAAACACCATTATCTGGCTAGGAATCCAAATAAATGTTTTCACCTGTGAAAATATTGTGATTATTTTATGAACAAGAAATATTGCTAGACCATTAAAGAAAAAAAAAAGGAATTTTGAAGAATTTCATTGTTTATCAATACTTAGGCTAGGAAGATCATTTAGTTTGGGGAGTTACTTTTTTATAATAATGCAAATGTCAACAATAGCCCGTCAGGAAATTAGTAGTATCCCACATGGGCCAATATATGGTTACTGCTTCTCAAAATAAAATAGAAGGTTGGCAAAACTGAAGGTAAATCTTAACTATATGGAGTAGTGCCTAGATAAAAGTAACCGGAGGCTTTCTAATAACACTGGTATTCTGCAAAAAATAAAAAGTCACCAGTCGGCTATGCCATTCCTTAGTGGTGCACCCCCTCCTAAGAAAAATCCTGGATCTGCCCTGACCTGATCTGCATGTTGTGATGAATACCCCTCTGTAATATTAAAATGCCTTGTATTTAATGATATCCCTGCCCTTTTGACAGCTTATTAGTTATTACACCATTCTGTAAAACCGATGGGTAACTATCTCTGTGAAAACAAACAAAAAAAAACCAAAACTTTTCTTCACTCTACTTGCACACTGCTGAAAAGTTCCTCGTTAATATTCTCTACTTGCACAAATCTCATGATAGGCACTGTTTTCGATTTCTCTTGGAGAAATTGTAAACAATGATCATGAATTTTTTTTTTGGTGGGGGGGGGGGTTGGGGTTAAAGAGGTGCATTATGGGATTTGTGCAAGTAGTGATTCCATGTTGACAATTTTTTTGGTAACTGTATGTACAGGATGATTCGTGATAGTGATTATATGAAAGATCATATGTCATATCAGTAAACGCTCTCCTAGCCGAAAAAAATTACAAAACGTTGATCGCTACAATGATCGCAAAATTTACCGCAAGAAGGATTTGATTGGCACCACTTAACGATTACTATGGTAACGTAATGGTGCAATAGTAAATTAATTGTCGACACAGTTAAACACAACATTCTCTTTTTGCGCCGTGCAGGTGTTGCTTTAAGATAGAGTGATTTCTGTTTGCGTAAAACAAATGTTATGATGAATAATTACTGGGAAGGCGAAGAATTTACTTCGAGAGAGAAAGATTTGGTTGAAGAAGAATCGCATTTGCACTTGCCATCGATTCACCCAATCGCTGTAAAACCAGAACTTACCATAGTCTGCATGAAATGTGAGGAAGAAATCAAGGTACGACATTTGAAAGAACACCAGGAATTTCATAACGCCCTGGAAATGTTCCGATACACCATGGAACGCAAACCAGTCAGTCTAAAACATTTGTTGAAACGTCGGAGAGCGATAATGCGTCGATTGAATGAAGCAGCGAACTCCGAACATCCCGTTTCGATGAAGAAACTGCATAAACTTAATAACGCTTACGAGTTGCTGAAAACGGACATCGAAGGTACAAACACTACTCTACGAAATGTGGACGAAGATTTTCACATTTATCCGAATTTACTGGGGCAGGGAACAGCTTTGAATTGTGCTCTTGCTTTTGGTGTCTGTCAACATGCGAATGAACGCTGGAAAACCGCCATGGAGGATCGATACGCGTTCAAGGATTGTTTCTGCAACGACCCACAGAGCGGCTTTTTTGCAGTTTACGACGGGTATTATGGAAGCATGGCTGCAGACAAATGTGCGCGCTATCTCGGGGAAATTCTAGAGCGCAGAGTCGAAGGAATTTACCATGCTAACATGAAACGAGAGAACTTGGACTCGAAAGTACGCGGTGCTTTCAACGACACATTCGCGGAAATGGACAGAATTTTACTTTACGGCATAGAGGAACAATCGAGGAATCGTTGGAGCGGATGTTCTGCCCTTACTTGCTTGCTGTGGGGGAATAATTTGTACGTAGCAAATGCGGGGAACATCAGAGCTGTGTTGTGTCGGGGGGACGGGTCCATTGAACGTCTGTCCAATAATCATAGCCCCACGGATAAGAAGGAAAGACGTCGTGTACGTCGAGCGAAGGGGGATATTTGCAAGAGCGATAAAACAGCTTTAGTGAACGGTGTTGTGAAAAGTACGCGTGGTCTGGGGAATCATGGAGACGCAAATCTAAAGTCCAGCGTCATCAGGACACCTGTTGTCAATTCTCTCACCTTAGAGGAATCAGACCAGTTTCTCATACTTGCTTCAAATGGAGTATGGGAGGTTTTCAGCGAAGACGAGGTCATTCTTCTCTTGGAGGATATAATACCCGACATCGATGTGAAAGCAATTGTAAGAAGAATGCAAGAAAGGGCCTCTGCGCAGGATGTTGGATTGCCTGTCCCAAAATGGAATGAAATTCCAAGACGGGACAAGGAAGTGGCGATAAACTACAATAATAGGCAAATTTTTCAAAGGGACCAAAAGTTATTGGAAGATAACCACAGAGATAAACAGTACAGTCAAGCTTGTGTTCAGAACGTAGAAGAAACTGACTCTGGTTTGGATGACACAAAGCACTGTGCGACAACCAGCTTATCAGTGTCAAGGTCACAAGGATCAGAACTTTTGAGAAAAGAAAAGGCTATGGAACTGGCAAAAGCTTTAAGTGAAAGGCTGGTAGAGGGAGCCTTACTAGCAGGAAGCCACGACAACATCACAGTGGCAGTAGTTCTCTTGAATGGGTGCCCACTTCAGCTTTTTCTTCTTCCAAAAATCTAGCTTTTTCAGACATTGGTCCATGCTCCTTTGCAGTACACTTCAAGAAATTTCTTGTATGTTAAACTAAGCTGCATGAAAATGGCATTACTCTCTTGTAATCCATTTTTTCAAAAGTTAAGAATCTCAAATCAAATTAGGATGCCAAGCCTTCATCAAGTGCAAGATATTATGGCACAATTTGTTGTACAACAGGATCAAAGGTCACTAGAAATTACTGGAAAAAAGAGGGTTCTCCAGGTACATGACTTCTAGGGTGTGGTGAGGTTAATTGTTGTCTTTCAAGCAGCAAATTTCACCTTTTCTTCATTATGATTGTAGTCTAAATGCACCAGGAAATATCCCACAATTGTTCGTGCTGAAGCGTTTCTTTTTCGTTAGGTGTTGTAATACTTAAATTTTGTTCACCATAATTTAAATAAATGCATTGTGTCGTCGTGGCCATTTTGACCAGGTAGGTAAGGAAAGTCCCATATGAACTGCAGGGGCTCACACAGCGCTAGCCGGAACCTATATTTCAATTACAAAAGCATTGCTACTCCTGTACATCCTAAGGTTGCCTCCAGCAGTACCCCAGCCTCCTTTGCAGGCAACTCCAAAGAAAAGGAAAAGGGAATGGTGAGGAAAAATGGACGGAGGGGGAGGGAAGGGGGAAAAATGAGTGGAAGTTGGCATCTCCCTTCTCTTTTCTACTTCACCCTGCTTCCATTTTTTCTTTCTCTAGAGAGATTATCACAGAGATGCCTGCGGAGGAGGCCTATACCACAGCATGTTGCTGGTAACCTTGGCGGAGAGACAGTGTGAGCAAAGCTTCTTGTCCAAGGAAACCAATGGGACAGAGCTGGACCTCAAACCCTCGACTCTGTTTCCAGTACCCCTGAGCACCTAACAACCAATAAAAGCCTTTTGCATGGTGTCAGACAGAGTAAAGGGCAAAATAAATGGGAAAAGAAATAGGAAATTTATATAAAGATAAGAAGAAAATAGGAATATTATCCCACATGTGTCCAAACCGAAACAGCTCCCAAGGGAGTATTTACATGAGACTGGGACAAACTCAGACTGGTAAGAAATTTTTGTAGCTTTATATGAAATTGGGACGAAATGATCTCTTTTGTCTACTAAATATATCACTGACCCAAAAGCATACAGGCTTGAAATTTCTGGACCCAGTCTGAGATTTGTTGTCATTTACAGGAGACGGGTACACACAAGGACTGGTATGAGAGTTTCTCGTCTTGGTCCAGCAACTGTGACATAGTCAGACCGAACTGAGTTCATGGTCAGGCCGTTCTCATGTAAATGCAATAAAACAATGTATGGAGGCCAATACAAATTCATACAGGTCTGAGTTCATCCTGGTTTCATGTAATTAAATACTCCCCTTAGATACACTGTTCTCAAAGGACCTGGCTTGTTATTATAAATCTTCTGGATACAAAATCTTGTGCAGTGAATTTAGGCAAAAACTGATGCAACTCACATCTGGCAGGAAATTACAAGTAAGTGGTTCAATTACATTCAGGCATCAGAATTGCATGTTTCACCAACCATGAACTAAATGTAGGGGAAATAGTGAGCTTTCCTTGATAAATGAGGGACTCTTATAATAATAGGAGAAAAAATCTTGACACCCTGATCTTGCCTGCAGTGACTTGATCATGGTGTAACCTTTGTTTACTCTAAACTAAGAACAATCCTTTAGAAACCACCTTTTTGATATCATGTTAACTTTCTTTTTCTGATTTGAACTTGCTGGAAAACTACTACAGGTATCCTAGTGTTTACATGATTGTCTTGTAAGTACATGCAAAAACACTTTTTCCACTGAACATTACAATGATTTATAAATGTTAGCTCAAAGAAAATAATAAAAAGCAAAGCTTGAAAATATAAATATCATACTATACAATAAAACAATACCCGTTAATGATAGCAACAATCAGAATAAAAAGAGAAACTACCATTTTTGTAAAGCCTGCCAAGTCATTGTCAGGCATATTTTATAAACTGCCTGTTTTTGATAAGAGGCTCATTTGGAAGTGGTTCTTTTAAATAACATATGTTAACCAAGAGAACAGGAAATGGCAATTGAAAGTTCTTGTTTAAAAAATATGTTTAGATGTTGCTATCAATGATAACCTGGCTAGAACATGTTCGCCGAGAGAAAAACCTATTTACAACAGTTATGCACCTTGTACAACACTGAACTTCTATCAAAAAACACTAATATATTTGGGTTAAACTTTACAATACAAGGTACCTCTGATGGCAAATTTTATGTTTAAAGAAGTCGGAGGTTTGCTATTACAATTAACAAACAACTCCTCTGTGTCTGTTTATGGCATTTGCTCTTCGGCTTTCCCTTGAACGGTTTTCTTTCAAACGGCGCTCCTCCCTTAAAATAAATTTAATTTGTAAATTAAAATGGAGTGGTCATTACTGTGGCAAAGTGCCAGGGTGGTTCAAAACCATTTGCATGGCATAATTTTCTGCTAAGATCAGAATTCATTCAGTTGTTCATAACTCATTGTAAGGCAAATTTTAAATAAAGTATTTTAATATTATGGACCCTATGCAAAAATGGCTGCCTTTAAATTATTATTCTTTTGTTCATATTCAAAATAGCCCAACTAACCTCGTCTTTAAGACAAAAATTCTAAAGAATTTGTCATCCCGAATGAGGTTAGTTGGGCTGTTTTGAATGTGAACAAAAGAATAATTTAAAGGCAGCCATTTTTGCATAGGGTCTATAATTATTGTAACAACACATTTCAACAAATCATCACCACTTGGTATTATTAAAATGATGCCATCATTTGAAAAGCCTATTAATTAACAGAAGTTATCCGTCATGCTAGAGAATGGAGCAGTGGCCGACTCAAAAGCTTAAGAAATGACTATCGTGGATCAGTTCTCTAAAATACTTGATTCAAAATAATATTTATTGTTTATTTGTTTTTCAGTGCTTTCTATTATGGCATATTTATTTTCTAATACAAAGACAGTGTAGGAATAAAGTTGGATAGACCAGACTTTTTTTGCGGGGATACAGTATGTGTTGGGTGGCACCAAAATGTCAGATACAAGCTCCTTGCCAAAAGCGTAACAAAATGCACAGGCCACATCTCATTGTGCAGAACCCCTAGATATCCTGGCATATACTGTGTTGCCTGCAAATTCACCCTCCTTACCTTGATCCAGCAAGCAAGTGGCAAGCTGCCAGAATGTAGAATAATAGGGCTCTATTGATAGGCTAGTCAAGCTGTAAAAGTATTTTTGATACATGTATAACTCAAATTTGCTGGACCAGACTTGGCGCTTTCAACAACTCTCAAACTTTAGATCAAACCATCTAGATGAAACTACATGTATGTAACTAGAAAGTACACATCAGTAAAGTTAGGTATTAACCTCACCAAAATGCCCCCATTACCTTGTTGTGACCCTTGCACTTTTAATGTCAGTTTTACGACCTTTCAGCTTTGACTCACTGATTGTTGGTCGACATTCCTCTTTGTAGGTAGAAATAGGTTTCAGTTTACCAGTGTGAGGCTTATAGGGAAGTGGTTTTGCCAAACTTGCTTTGAGATCAAACATTTTTCTGGGTGTTGGTGTTGGGGCTGTTGGGACATTGACAGCTGGTGAAAATCTGTAAAGGAAAAGAAAGACGGCTTCATGGGTATGTTATTTTCGTAAAAGCCTAATACAAGCAATATTAATACTAATATTAATATTAATACTAATACAACCAATATTACCCTTTTGTTAAACAAGGCTATTATATTGTATATTTAATTAACAATTATTCTATGAGGGCGTGTTGGATATGAAATGATAGATAATGTACCAAACTGGTAATAATCATTTTACATCCAGCAAGCCCATATAGAATATTATTGTTTTAGTAAAACTCCAGGATGACAACTCTTCCACTGAAGCATCGTTTTCTGCTTCGGACAATTCCGGTCCAAAACGGCTTTTGTCAGCCATTTTTTTCTCAGAGCTGTTTTTATCTTTGCTTTATTGCTGATGCATTCCTTGACCATACTGGGTCCCAGCAGGTATATGAACTGACAGTCTTTGTTTGCCGAGCCAATGAAAATGCTGGAAATCTGATATCTGCAGTGCAGTTTTTTAACAAAGTTAATTATTAACTTAACTTTTACCTGAAAGGTGTAACTGCCATTGATTTGCGAGCAGCATTTGCTGGTGTCTTGGGTTTGTTTTCAGCAGCACTTGTCACACTGATTGTTCTGCGAGAATGTGGAGTTCTAGTTTGAAAAATTGCAGTGACAACAGGCTTAACGACCTTCGGAGATCTAAGCTTTTTGCTTTTTGCAGTGGCAGATGTTGCTGTGGAAACTTTCGCTTCCTTCTTTGCTGGTTGGAAGAGAGGTTTAGCTGATGGAGATCCAAACACAAATGTGGCAGATGTATCGAGAGTTGTAGAAGTTGGTTTAAACAAAGAAACCTCTGCTGACTTGTCCTCACTTTTTCGACTGACTCCAATATACTGAAAGAAAGCAAGGTTCACCTTGAAATGACATTATAAGTGGTGCCATTAATCACAAATTTTGCATATAAAGACAAGTGAGTACTTACAGTGCTATTGGAAAAACTTTGCAATTTTGTGCTCAGAAAGGCAGACCACATGTAAACAAGTATTCTTTACATGTATAACAAAGTTTATGGAAATGTTTTTACCTTTGCTCTTTTAGCAGACTGGTTGAAAAATTCCCTTCTTTTCCTCTTTTTCTCCAAATAAACATCTATAGAATCCATTCTAAAATCACATATTTGATTTCTCATTAATATTAATATTTAAAATATGACGCTCACTTACAAGCAGAAGTATTATACTGTCACATTACAATGATGAAAAAAGGGCTTACTTACTTTTCAAATTCAGAGTTGTGGATTTCACTCCATTTAGCACCTGGAAAAAATGAAATGTAATGTGAAATCACATATTTCAAACTGTAGAATATAGCCCACTAAATTGACCAATCATAGCATTTGACAGAAATACATTGTAAGGCAACTGGCATTTTTATTAATTAGTTATGCAAAGAATAGCGCAACAATTTTGCTTTTTTTTGTCGGTAAAGACAAGCCTATTGAGCAACAAGGGCTTGCTTAATCCTAAAATAAAGGATATTATGTAGCCGTGCGGAGATACGAAGTTTCTCTTCAACGAGTGAGCACAACGAACGAGTGAAATATTTTTCAACTCTCAGAGAAATTTATTATATAAACACAAATGAAATACTAAATCATTTCAAGAAAGGCACCGAAAGGAGTGATTTTAATATGTAACCATAGCAACAATGATCTTTTCACATGTGAAGATATCATGTTTTCACGTGAAAGCTCACTTGGTATTTCATTGGTGTTTATATAATAATAAATTATAATTACCGTAAGCCCTCTGGATTGCTGCATCAGCCAATTGCTAAAATTTGACAAGGATTTTAAGAAATGATGAACTCACAAAATAGATACTACAAACCATCACCAGCACTTCTCAGTGTGGAGTCCAGGGCTGTGTGAATGATATGAATATCCAAGGAAATGAGGAAATTTTTAGTGTAGCTATTGTGTTTTTTCATCATCAGGACAGCCCTGACCTTTTTCTAGTTTAGTGTCATTAACTACTTACCTGGAGTTTTATTCTTGGCATTGTTTGAAGTCTTAAGATCATTTGCAAACTGGACAAATCTAGGAATTTTACACTCCACAGGCACTGTAAAGCAACCACAAATAAAAAATACAGTTGTACTTAACTATCACAAATATCCCACTTGTTATTTCTTAAATTCAGATATATGTATTCCTTTTTTTGTTTTTCAGCATTCAGGAAAATACATCAAAGGAGGCTCATGCCGATCAACTTCCTATATTTAGGCAGCTGAACAATGATGGTTCTTTAAGCACCTACAGTATTCAAAAAAAGCTTGTATCTTGTACTTTGATTTGATTTCTGCAACTTATCACCTGTATTTGTCTTCTTGAGGTAGGGTGCAGGTGTCGGGAAATGCAGCAAATTTAGCTTGTTCGGAACCCTGGGGATGGGAGTGGCTCGGATTGAGGAAAAAGCGAGTGCAAGAAAAAACCCTCAATAGCCCCAGTATCCTTCTCACGCTTGCTTTTTCTACCTCGATCAGGACCATTTTTTCCTTTGTCCCCAACTGAGGGCTTGGAACAGGCTTGCAGCAATTTCACAAATGAACAAGCAACTACAACCTCTTAAATATTACACAAGTAAATGGTTGAATGGAACTTTCACAAAGCAAAATTTATTTTGTGTCACTTACTTTTTTCTTCAACTTTCTTGTCAAGGTGATTTAAAAGTTGTTGTTTGTAGCTCTCATTGTCATCAGCTTTTTGTAGCTCATTTGTTTTCTTGGTATCTGTTAACTCAACAGAGGTTTTCTGCAACTGCTGTATCTTGGTACAAGAAGATCTGGAAACATTGAAACAAAATGTACAGCCACTATTACAACTGTAAAATTTGCATTGATCATGATAACTAGTATTTAAAGCCTTTTGATTAATATTGTCCCCAACACAATGCCATAAAACCTACATGCTCTCATAAAATAACATAAGGAGTCTCATTACCTGCAGGTTGCAAAATGATTGTCAATGCCTCTGTACCAGGTTTTTTGTGATCAGCTTATAAAAATCATTGCAGTGATGGGCTAAATCATTTGCAAATTATTTAAGAATATAATTATAAAGGGAATAGTACTTTACCTTTTATTCTTACTAGGAAATTTAGCAGCATATTCCCTGAGTGCTTGTGCGAGTTGTGCATTCTAAAATAAAAATAATAGTTAGAGACGTTTTCACTGTTAGCAAAGATTAATAAAGTAAAATGTATTTCCACAATCTTGGCACTTGCAGATAAAACAACCAGAGTACACTCCAAACTTCTCAGGATATTTTGAGAAGAAAAAACCTTGTAGACGTATGATCAATTATTGTTCATGCGAAAAAGAAATGCACACTATACCTTCAAGTTTGCTTTGATTCCAACAGCCTTGCACAGCTTTTGAAGCTCTGTTCGTTTCATTTCATCAAGTTTATTGACCTCGAAAGTTACCTCCATTTTAACAGATTTATCCACCATATGTTTCGCCAATGAACTTCCGAAGTCGGTCTTGATTTTGCTTTTCAGCAAGCAAAAAGTCGGACTGTGGGTTCGAACGGATGTGTTCCAATAACACCGTTTCACATTTCAGCTGAAAATTTGAAATCACCTCCCTCCTTTTTGATTGGTCGATTGAAAGTATGAAGTCAGACTGTTACCCAGTCCTTAAGAGTCACGATGACGCCTTGAATTTATTGTGATTCTTCTCTTTGGCAAGATCAGGCAGAACAAATGCATACAGTATATTGTTTTGCTTTCGGATGAATTAATGAAGTCAATATTTATACAGTATTCGTCGATAGTGGACTTCAAGTGTTCGTATTCGCAAGGGACGCGATGAACAGATGTTTGACATTTTTGCAGAAACTCGGCAACACAAGTTTCAGAAGTTGCGATTCATGTCGATTACGAAGTGTCAAATTGTTTTGGTGTGTGCTTTAATTTGCAACTGTTTAATATTGTTCTACGTTTCTCATGTGCACAATATTAATGGAGAATGGTTACAACAAAGCCACTTTGTAACAATCAAGAAGAAAATTGGCTTTGGAAAGTCAAATAGTTCTGCTGTGGATTCCAGCAAGCAATTTGAAAGCGAAGTAACGATAGTTTTCCTTGAATTTGAGGAGTTCGAGAATGACATTCGCCAGACAATCCGCTCTATCTTAGATCAGTTTCCAAATATCCACATTGTAGTTGTTTCGCAAAAGAGACCCTATCCGCCATTGGATTTACCTCGCGGAAAAGTTCAGTTGGTCATACAAGCTGTCTCTGCAGACCAAAGGCAGTCATCTGGAAGGCCAGAAAATTTTATTACAACACCATACGTCATGTTTGTGCCAGATAGTGTCCGATTTGATACTGCAAGTGTGCCAGTTGTGATGCTTGCTG
>OX421458.1:30012102-30017102 GCA_949126865.1 Montipora capitata | reverse complement strand
TAACAAATGAATGTGAGTTGAGATCCGCAAAGGGGGTTGGGATGGCTCTGCTTGTTAACAGAATAGGATAGCCCATGAGAATGGAGGTGAAAATGGTGATCCTGCAAAATTGCCACTGGTTTCTCAGATTCCATACTCGCTATCTTCTTACCCACGCCTGCATCCTTCTTGGGGAGCTGCCGCATTTCAAGTCTTTCAACCCAAGATTATCTTGTTCCTAAATGGATAAATGAGACCATAAATAATCCTGAGTTCTGATGCCACTTTGAACACCATGCCTCTTGCAGCCCTCTATGGGGAAAGGGAAGCAATGGTGGTCCAGTGGTGAGGGCGTTGGGTTTGCATGCGGTTGCCCTGGGTTCAAATCCCGTTCTAACCTCTGGTTTGGATTTGTTTCCTGTTGTCCCGGATTCAACTCTACCACACTTTGTAAATAGCCAACTGGTTGCCTCCTGCCTTAATCATGTTTCTTTCAGATAATTAAAAGTGGGGTGCCTGTGAACTACAGCAGCTTGATATCAGTTTACAGTGCACTTCCACTGTAAACAAAGCATTTACAATAATTATTGTTTTTTGCACAAGTTCAGAAAACCTGGAAATGAGAGTTTTCTCATGGCATGAAAGCAAATTCCCATGTTAGTAATAAATGAACTTTACAGACTCCTTTTGGGGAGCGTTCACAAAAACTTGTTGGGTTGGAGGAGGGGGGGGGGGACTGATGAGAAATTCTCTACTATATAAAAAATTTCAGTAGTCAGAAGAACAAGCAAAACAAATTAAGGCAAAAACAGAAAAACACCCTAAAGAGCATAACAATCTGCTAAGAAATGCAAAAAGAAGACAAGGCAAACAAAGCCTTTAGAAAGCCAGCTATCTCACTGATACATGGCGCAACCTAACAGGTGCTCAAAAACAAAAATATCCTAGGCCCGGGGGCAAAGCGCCTGAAAGAGGCATCCATTCAAATGTGTACTTGAGAGAGCAAAGTTATGACAAAGAAAAAGGAAAGCAGACCACATACAAATCCAAGGGAGTCATGTAGGCCTGTCAACCCCATTTTACTCTCTTGATATTATGTTTTGTTAAATTGTGTTTACAGCGGCTAAAGCAATAATTTTTGTTTTCATTATTTGAGGTACCCCCCTTGAGACAGTCTCTGTTTTTCAAACACTCCCTTTTTACCTCTAATTTTTTGGAGGACCCCCAATTTCATACCAGTCCTCCCCAACAAGTTTTTGTGAATGCTCCCTTAATTAAACAGGATGTCATCAAATAGACAGCCTGGGGTTTTTGTTGAGGAAAACACTATCTTTGCTTTCAAGAAGAGGACAAAGTAATTTTGAAAATAAATAAAAAAAGAAAGCAAAGAAATAAGGTATGAAAAATAGACATTAATCGGACTACATTTTTTCCACTTGCAGTTGTTTGTTTAAGGGTGTGAAAATAACGTTTTAAAATTTTTAATTTAGAATGTCTTTTTTTTAAATAGCAACTCCACTGGAAATTGTTTTATTAGAAGGACAAAATTTTCTTTCGAACTGTTTCCTTTGGTTGGAAGAACATGCCTCAGCATTGAATGTTCTAGGCGACTGACCAAACATAAGACGTGACCATTTTCGCGTCTGATTGGTTCGTGGAGAATAATAAACAGCGACACAATGAATGCAGGATATTGAATATCAAATGAGTGAGCTGAGTCCGGCCCAGTTTTAGGGCGTCTCACTTTGCTTTGCAATTGATCAAAGATTCGATCGTCGCGTCTCATAGCCCGCAGGTTTTTCGTGAAATTTACATCAAATCGAACATTTCGTCGAGTAACTTAAACCATGGCTGTGGAAGTGAAACATCCACTTGATTCAGCGAGCACAGATCTGTTAGAAGTCAGCCGCCATAGACTCGAACCACTTTCTGCAAAGATGGAGGAACGAGACGCAGATGTTATGAAGGTTAGTTTGCGACGTGTTTCTTCGACGATTGCCTTGGCTAGAAGCCATAGCAAGATCACGTACGTATTCTGCAGTGTCAACTCTTTCACTACATTGTTTTTTGCCGAAGTTTCCTTCGCCAGATCAAGTATTATTTGCGTTATACCGTTTGAAAAGTCAATAGCGTCAATTCGTGCGTGACGAGTAAAAGCTATTTAGGAGTCGTTTCAACCCCCAACGCTTTTCGAGTTGAGCAACCGATCGCTCTATTTTAAGCTGGTAGTTCGAATTTAACCCCAGTTAGACGAGTCTGAAAATGTATTACACTTCTATCACAACCTTGCGTCTTCCTCGTGGTGTACAACCATGTTTAATTGTAGAAATCCGCAGCTATATATCCGCCTATTAAAGCTTTATTCGATGCCGTAAAAATTGCCGCTTTCATTCCACTTTTTCAAATCTTGCACAGCAGATCCAAACTCGCTTATAACTTAATCGCAATTAATGGCTTCTTTACATATGAGGCAAGCAGATTTCAATGAGAACCGAAAAGAGAACCGAAAAGAGAAAGCGGGAATTTGTGATGTGAGAGATTTGAAATATTCGAAAGCTTGTAGAGAAAACTGTGGAAAAAAAAGATCCTTCACGTTACTTTGCCCCGCAGGTAAAGTTAAACTCGATTTCGTAAAACTAATTTTCCAAGAAATATACATTCAGTTGCTGTTTGCTTGATTGCACACGCTGTTGTAAGCAAACTGGGATCTAGGACTCGGCTAGCTTGAGCCGACCATAGTCAATACTGACTGCATTTGTTAATCCTATATTTTGTGAAGCAGCTTCTACTAGACCAGAACTATTTATATTGATATTAATTCAAGCAGAAACCGATGCAAATTTTTACGTGCATACATTCCGCCCATTCATCGGAAAGCGCTGTTTGCATATTTCTGGTTGTAAATTGACTGAAATTGACAACTCGGTTGCGCTCAGATTACACAGACGGGACCTCTTTTTCAGGGTTTTCCCCTCACCTCACTGTTTGTAGGATCTAGCACGCAACCAGCGAAAATATGTTCTAGATTACATTCAGCGCACGGTTGAATAATTAATAAATAACCTTCGAACGAGCATTTTGTTTGGTTTCAATAAATTGACTTTGCTTCCAGTTTGACACGCCAATCGTAATGTTCGAATGACGAGCACAGCGGTCGATGGAGACAAGTATTTATTTTCGTAAAAAGGCAAGCGATTTGTTTCTCTTAGTTATTTTTAAATCTTCCTAGTCTTTTACAATCCTGTATACTTCCTTTGCAATATATTAAGTTATCTAAATAAACTTTCGCGTCCTTTTAGAAGGGTTGCATAATTGTTAACCTAGCCAGTGAGGAATCACCTTGTTTGTTTCAAAATTACCATGTTTTATGTATGTGATGTTTTGGCTAGAAGAGAAAAGTAATGATAAATTTTGCAAACATATCAAGGATTGCATGCGTTAGGGAACGAAAGAAATGCCATATAGCTAGCCAAAGGATTGTTACTCGAACTTAAGCAAAGACAATTTGAAGAAATTCTTGAACAACCTAAAAAATTCGTTGCATATACAGCGGTGTTAACCAAAGGTGCTGTTGTCGAATTCACATTTCTTGCTCTCCCATTCACCAGTGGTCTGTAATATGTCAGAAACCAGTCAAATATCTGACGCTGCAAGTAAACACGGTTTTGAAAACTTTGATCAAATAAATCTCAGCAAGGTCACAGTGACAGTGAGTTCACTAACACAAGTTACTTGTCTTATTTGATATTTGTTCAATGTTTCATCATAAGCCATTCGGTAGTCAAATTTAAAGCATTTAAAGACCTCAGCATTTTTTTTATATATTTCTTTACAACGTCGACAATGGCAAGAAGACTGTGTCAGAATCTAACTGATTCGCAACGACATTCACTCTCAACAGCTTATCTGCATACTATGCTAAAAAGGGAAATACTCCATCCATAATTGGACCTCATTTGTATTGTGTGTCACCAAATTCATTTATTTTCTCTCAATTCCTTGCATTATGAAGCCATTTAGTTGGGCGCTGTACCGCCGAAATTAGAATCTTAAAGGTTTCATCTCTTGATCTTTCTTTTCTGACCACAGAGTTGAAAAGGTCACAGTGTTTTGTTTCTAAACTATTGGAGCGCAAAAATTGTTTATGTCTTTAAGAGATTGTTTTAAAAAAAAAATCCTTTCTACATCTCTATTATTACTGTCCTAATGCTGGAAAATTATGAACAACTCTTTTTTTCAAATATATCATTCGCAAGGCCAAAGTAACAAACGTTCCCGTGACTTGTGGGCTATAAAATGCTCGATGATTGGCTGGAGCGATTAGTAGACGTCTCCTCATTGGCTAACGTTGGGTGCTTCAGGGCGGGGAACGTGTCTCGTGGAATGCAGCTCGGCGTTGATTTGCCATTTCTTCTCCGAATGAAGTTTGTTATTCTCTTCATAACACGTTATTTGAAATGTAAAGGCGTCTTTTTCACTGGGAACGGAGTGTATCTCTTGTACTTCTTCCAAAGGTATCTTATTTGACGTAAAACTTGATTACAGAACACTACAATGTAGAATCGGCCTTAGTACTAACTTGCTGCGACGGATAATCCAGGATTTCGAGCGCTTACTCTTGTCACAAGTTAAGGTCGCCGTTAGCAAAGGCAACACATCCATGAAGGCCACAAATGAAGAAGTGACCATCACAGTGTCTTTCTAAAGTTGAAAATTAGTTGACATTTGCTACAGCGTGATTTTTAGCTCACAGAATCTTTGCGTTTGATGCAAAATTGTTAAGCTGTATTGCTGAATACTTGTCAAAGGTTATAAATATCGACCCTCCTCTCTTGTTATATGAATTCTAGAAGAGGGTTTGTTACGACTCACAATGTGCTTATTTTTAGGCGTTTATTCAATCTATGGGGACAATGGGCGAAGTTTCAACCGACTATCGCGGCCCTGAAGAAGATCAGTGGATGGAACAGCAAAGCTCCGCTCGGTTATTCGAAAGATCTCGAATTAAAGTGCTGGCAGGC
>OX421458.1:30002102-30009602 GCA_949126865.1 Montipora capitata | reverse complement strand
AGATGGCAAAAAATTGATTTTACTCCTAGAGATCCTCTCTGGTGAAAAGCTGGTATGTTGCATCTCCTCTAAGTTTGGGTCAGCAAAATTCACTGAGTCTAGATCTGCGCTGAACATTGATAGGTTAGCTAAGGGTCTTTAAAAAAACTGAGGAGAAAGTGCTGCCCTGGATAAGGACTATAAACTGTAGATCCTATCTTCTTCAATGTTCATAATCCTGTGGGACGTAAAAGAACCCACACACTTGTCTCTAAGAATAGGACACAGTAGTTTGCGCAAGCTGTCATGGCGCTCTGTCAGCTTGACTGGCTAAGTTAAATAAATAAATAAATAAATAAATAAATTTACTTTATCATATACATGCCAAACAACCAGCCCAGTTGGGCGAGATCTTAGTCTATCAATACTTGAATCCAGGTTTATTAATATGAGGTTTCTCAAATTACTTTCTAGCTAAAGTCGTGAGCCTGCCTGGTTGATAAATCCCTTTCTCTCCAAATAGCAAGTTGTCTTAATTCTCCCCCAACACCAGATGATTTAAGCTGTAAATTGGGAACTCCTTAGGGGTTGAACGATTTACACTGCTTACAAGCCAGAAGGCCCATCAGGCCTGCGCTTATCTCCGGTTTCCCTAGCATGAAGCGACTAGGAGTATTTATGCCCCCCCCCCCCCCCCCCTCTCCTGGCCCCCCCCCCCCCCCTCTCCTGGATGGGATGCTAGTCCATGGCAGGATTACCCCCAGCATTTTGCCGGTACCCGTTTATACACTGGGTGGAGAGAGGCGCTGTGAGAGTGAAGTGTCTTGCCCAAGAACACAACACAATGTGCCCCGGCCAGGACCCAAACCCGGACCACTTGATCCGGAGTCGAGCACTGTAAGCATGAGCGCCTCTGCACCTCCCACAATTTGCCATTACCGTTAAGGCTTTGTTGCACTTGACAGCAAAATGACTTGCCAATGTTTTGGATTTTTTTGGCTTAAATGAGGCATTTTTAAAAAGATAGCATTCTGAAGAGGGTGAACAAGTTACTTGTCTCACCTTGATCATCTCCAATCATAATACAGGACTTGACATTGCGATTTTTTCCCTTTGGAACTAAAATATCTGGAGAAGTCACAAATTTCAAGTGGATTTTTTCATTAATTTCGAGCCCTGTAAGATGTATTTGTTTACATTCTCCAATTGCATCATACAGGATGGGAAAGTAACTTGGTCTTGATCCAACTCCCATCATGACTTGACCTCACTTCACTTTAATTTGTATTGCATCAAAAGTATTGTGATGTGTCGAATAATAATAATTTTATAAAAAAAATGACTTTAATGCTGATATGGTAGAACAGAGTGCAGGGCGGTCTCACAGACTTGGGTTGAAATCCTTTTTGAAATTCATTTTGTTAGACCTCTTTTCTAATAATGTTACTGTGATTTTCTCTCTGACACCATTCATTGTAATTAGTTTTAATACTTGATTAAAATCACTCTGAGATCTGAGATTATTATTTCAACTTACTTATTTCAGCCCAAACCCTCCAAAGGAAGAATGAGAATTCACATGCTGGAGAATGTTGACAAAGCCTTGATTTTTTTGAAACAACAGAGGGTTTGTTCTCAATATATGTTGTGATTGTCTTATGTAATTTTATTATATACTGTAGGTCCTTATGGGTTATCTGTTTCTCAACTGCATCATTTAGGATATCACATGTTTCACCCTTTATACAACTAGAAGCTCATGACATTGAAGCGTCAACTCTGGTTCAGAGCTGGGGTTATTTGAGTTTAAAAATTTCCTTATTTGGATGTAAGGTAGCTTGTGCATTTTACTGCTTGTGGACCCTAGATGTTATTTTTGTCCATATTTGGGCACAAAATTGGTGTCAAAAAATCGCCAGCTTTGTTTCAGGGAAAAGAGTTGCGAGTTACACACTTCAAGATCCCACCTACTTAAGTGGCTTCAATAAAATTTAATGTTGGTGGCTGATTTGAGTAGAGTAAGGACTGTTGCCATTGTCACTGTGAACTGCAGCCTTTTGTTTGAAAGAAACTGTCTTTAATTTGCTTCAATTTAGGAAAAAATTAGCCGACTTTTCCAAGTGAAAGCACTTTAGTAGTCTTTTGTTACCATGCAAATTGGCCCTTATGGCCTTGTTCAAGGTTAAATATTCGTTTGAATTGTACGTTTGAATTTGCACGGAAACAAAAGAATACTAAAATGGCGGCCATTTTGGAATACGGTGTATTGGAACCATTGCTAATGCAGTTACTTTCTGCAACAATTTGGGACAATCCTCCTTTCCTACTTTGAGTTTTAAAGGCTTTTACTGAGATCTGTTGATAATACCTGGTTACCTTGTATTTCAATTACTTGTAGGTCCACTTGGAAAACGTTGGAGCTCATGACATTGTTGATGGAAATAATAAGATCACTCTTGGTCTTATTTGGACAATTATTTTGAGATTCCAGGTAACAAAGCATTTTCATTCATATCCAAAGCATCTATTGGTGTGAAAATCTTGTGCTTACATAAATCAACTTTGTCTAGATTTCAGATATTACCATTGAAGGTGAAACAAAGGAAAAGAGATCTGCAAAGGATGCATTGTTGCTTTGGTGCCAGTCAAAGACAGTTGGGTGAGTGAAAAAAAATTCTCTGCCACAGTTTATTTTGGCACCCAAAAAATCTCTAACCAATTTTGGAGGAAATTGACAATAGGAGCACAGTTGGTAATAGTGACACCTACAGATTTTACCCTTAAGGATGCCAGATGATTTTGCTTGTCATTGGGGCACTCCTAACTAGTCTTGTAGTTGCAAGATGATAAATAAAACAATACAAACAATGTTCAGTATTTCAAACATGAGTCTTCCAGCCTTAACGACCTTTCAAAAGGTTTTCCATCTTTACTTTTAGGGTAACTGTGAACATCTTTTATTTTTAGGTATCGAAATGTTACAGTCTCAAACTTTACCACTAGCTGGCGTGATGGATTGGCATTTAATGCACTCATTCACAGACATAGGTAATTATAGTACTACACGTTGATCCCGTATTTCGTCGTCTTTGCTGGCATATATTGTTGAAAAGAAAGCCTACCTCTAAATGCATCCATACCTTCATCTGCAGAAATATTTTTGGTCAGACTGAAATTAATTTTGCATTTGGATTGCACTTGATTAAGGGTCATGTTGGCTGTTTATCTTTTTTGTTTTTGGCTGTTGAAACTGGTTACATATAAAGACGTGTTTGTCTAGTTAGGTTATTTTTTATTGGACTCTTTGCCAGTGTTGATCTGGCCATGGTTTCAACCAAACTTCCTCTGCCACAATTCCATGCTCAACCGACTCAGCCTACTTGCTACTAAAGGTTAAACCAGGGAGTGATCCTGTCAAATTAAGCTCGGTCCTGTCATCGTTAGTAAGTTTTTCTTTTGGAGTGAAGTTAGGCTAAATTTCTGCCGCTCACACGAGTTCGGGTACCCTCCCCGAGAAGAGACGACTGGACGCGAACGATAGATTGTGTCTGTGATGTAAATTCAATATGTAATTTATTCAAAGTAAATAGTTGTGGAGAACTATAATTAGACGTCCGAAAACATTGATTTTAACAAAACAGTAATTACATAACAATGCCTAAAAGATCTGTGTGAAGTTTTCAGATGATGTGAGCTTGAGGTGAAGTGGTTAATATAATGTTAGTTTGAACTCAACTGGGAAATTATCAACAAAATCACTCTTTGGCCGCTTCAGATCTCTCAGTTGGCCTCATCGGTCCCTTTGTTCTGCCACAAATAAACTCAGTGATAATTTCAGTTCATCTTGAAGAATTTTACTTGCTCTCACATTAGCGGAGTCTGAAGAGAAATTGCAATAACAATGGATTTGAAAGCTGTAATTTGCCCTTGGCGCCGACTGAAAAATCAGTAAAGTTTCCGAACTCAGAGGGTTGAAAACAGCACAATAACCGTCTCCAGCTTCTTGAACACTTTCCGTTGTCAAAAATCTTGGATGTTTCCCACCTTAAAGGCACCGTAAAGCTCAAACACAGGCAATACCTTTGCAGCCACAATTTGAACATTTCCTCCAAAAATAGCATAATTTATGCCTACTCAATTTGGGCAGGGGAGTCTCTGATCGACAGAGATCAACAATGGTTCACCTCACACGTCCAGCTGTGTCTTCGGGGCGGAGCGCTGGTTCCAGTTCCCGAACAATGGCTGGTAATCAAACCAAGGGTGAAGTTTAGTAACCTGGCTAGCACTGAGTTTCTCGACTAAATAATTGATGTCAATGACAGCTCTTCTTTTAATCTTTTGTTTCTTAGGCCTGACCTGATTGAGTATGACAAACTCACCAAGAGTGAACCTGAAAAGAACTTGAATCTTGCTTTTGAAGTAGCCGAAACACAACTTGAAATACCCCAGCTGCTTGATGCAGAAGGTAAAATATGGGATCTCTTGTTTAATGTAGAGCATTTTCCCTCGGATGGACACTTGTATACAGATTTGTGCTGCTTTGTCTTAGTGTGTTCCTCTAATCCAAACCCAAAATATAAAGTAATAAATGAATTCCTTAAGTTCAAGTGGTAGCTGTGTGATATTTATGCAAAGTTCAATACATTTCATTATACAGCTATAGTAAATGGCCTTGCCCACAGTATTGGTCGTCAAAGGCTTATTTACGACAATACGCAACTTTTAGCTTTTATTTCTTTGTTACAAAGTATTTATCTGGAATAATACCTAAAACAAAAGCTTGTTTATTATGTCTGCCGTTTATTTTGATACTTCCCTTGCATTTACTTTGCTTTGTTAGCACACAGCACCAGGACAAAGTTGGTGGAATCGGAAAATTTTTCAGATTTTGTGTTAGAATGTTCACATGCTTTTGCATTAAAAATTTGTGAAAAAAAGTAGTTAACTCGCTGAATTTTTAGGCATTTTCTGTTTTAGTCGTATGATTTACCAAATATGGTTGTTAGTCAAACCAGACGAGGAAATGTTAAATAGAACCAGTGCAGTCAATAGACCACTTTCAATTTTTTTTCTTTATATAAATGTTATATTTGACAATAAAAACTTTCAAATTATAAAAAAAAAAATTAAAATTCAGCTCCAGTTTAAGATGAAAAATCTTACACTTAAATTATCATTGAGGAAACTTTTAAAACAGTCTTCTCCTCGTTTTGAGTGGAATTGATGGCATATTTTTACGGAGA
This sequence comes from Montipora capitata, assembly GCA_949126865.1. Taxonomy (NCBI): domain Eukaryota; kingdom Metazoa; phylum Cnidaria; class Anthozoa; order Scleractinia; family Acroporidae; genus Montipora; species Montipora capitata. The sequence continues at coordinate 30,004,380 of OX421458.1, read as the reverse complement.
TTAAACCATAACTACTTGCACTTGATCATTTGTGCGATTGGTGTGGAACACCTGGAATATTTAACTGAATAGTTCTCAGTCTTGCGGCTAATTTGACGAAACAACGTGGTGTAGAACGTTTCAAGTGAGCCAAGCTCACTTTCATAGCTTCCTACTTTTAATTATTAGCCTTCTACTTTCAATTGTATTGACAGGCCTGATAAAACACACTTGGCAAAAAAGGATAAAATATAGAGTGACTCAAGAAATGATTAGTGGATTAGTATTCTCTCTGTACAGTGTAGTGTCAGAAATTTAGAGGTAACTGAAATCCTGTTTCTTCATTTAATTGCAGATGTCAATGTGGACTTTCCTGATGAGAAATCGGTCATCACTTATGTGGCAGCTTATTATCATTACTTTGCGAAGATGAAGACAGTTGAAGTCAGCGGAAGCAGGATTGGCAAGGTATTTTGAGTGCTGGTTTACAGATGGGATATTTATATCTTTATCTTTATCTGTTTATATAACTGTTTTTTGCAAATGGTTAATTGAAAGTCAAAATTATAAACTAGACAATTACCGCAAAAGCTGCAGATAAGCCGCGCCCTGAACTTGGAAAAAAAGTTTTTTGAAAGAAATCAAAAGAAATCCAAAGAAGAGTCTTAAGAAGTCTTCTTCGTCATCCATTGTACATCGAATGTAAACTTGCTATTTACATTGAAATGGGAAATACTTCCAAAGTCTTACCCACATAATGAACATTGTTTCTACCAGCTTTGAGGTATGATTGATCTTTTTGTGGTATTTGTTGAAAGGAATTTCTTCATTCAACACAGTTTTTCCATAGTTTTGCATTACAACAAGAATGTGAACGTAACATTCAAAGCTTAGTAACCAGGCATTAGATTGAACGCAAAAATGTAAAACGATACGTCACAAAACTATTTGTTCGACAAACTTGCTGTCAAAGTGCTAAACGGTGAAGAAACAGTGGGCCATCTACCACGCGAATACTCAAGAATAGCAAACTTACAAAAGCAATGATCAGTACTCCCCTGTAGGTTTGTGTAATGGGTCCGTGTAAAACGAGACTGCAGACTGCAGACCGGGGGTAAAATGCAGACTGAGGTTATAATTTAACTGTTGAAAAAGCCCAAATGCATTAGAAATGCTAACAGTTAAGCCTAAATATTGTTTTAGGCTTAAGGTTAGCATTTCTAAGGGGTTTGCGCTTTTTCAACAGTTACGTTCTAACCTCAGTCTGCATTTTACCCCTGGTCTGCAGTCTGCTTTTTACACTGACCGTTTGTGTAATAATCATTTACATACTTTTCCATAAAAGTGTCAGTTAACGGAAATTGACATTGAAATTCATGACACCTTTTTCAAATCTTCCCGCAGATAAGCCGCACCCCCGATTTCTAGAAACGATTTATGTAAAAAAGGTGCAGCTTATCTGCGGGTTTTTACAGGAATTTTAGCTTTATGTGACTGTTGTCCTGAAAGCCCTTAAATTTTTTTGTTCCCAACATGCATAATGTATTTCTGCATTCTGGTTTAGGACATACTCAAAACAAAGTTTGTTCATTTTTTTTCCAAGGTAATTGAGCGAATCAAGGAGAATTCTGAGCTTATTGAGGACTATGAGAAGCTAGCAACAGATCTTCTGGAATGGATTCAAGTTACCATTGTGAAACTCTCTGACCGAACTTTTGCCAATACCCTTGTTGGAGTACAGCAACAGATGTTGGAATTTAATCATTACAGGACTCAAGAAAAACCTCCTAGGTAAAAATAGTTGTTGTTTTAAAAAGTTCTGTTTGATGTTGGGTGTTAGGTGAGTTGGGGAGTTTTCCCTGAGGAGTTTGTGTGGTTGGTTCATCTTTTTGGCTCAGTTCCAGAATTGAGACTAGAAGTCACAAAGGAAGTTCTTAGACTTCCCAGATCCCCTCTACTGTGGGAGCTTCATAACAAAACCTCAAACCCTGCTTTGCTGTAAGTTGTTGACTTGTGAGTTTAAAGAGAAATTTCAGTGACTTTGATTTGTTCTTTGTCAGATTTGTTGAAAAAGGCAACCTTGAAGTCCAGCTGTTTATATTAACAAGCAAGCTTCGTGCAAACCATCAGAAGATGTACAGTCCACCAGAAAGCAAGTCATTGAGTGACATAAACAAGGTCTGTATTGGGAAGCATTTGTCTAAATTAGTGTAACCCTACAAAGAAAGCCGCCACTCTTTGTATAAAGCCTATTTTGTGGTATTGTAAAACCTTCTTCTTGTCCCTCTGGTTGTTTTGG
>OX421458.1:29994602-29997102 GCA_949126865.1 Montipora capitata | reverse complement strand
ATGAACATTTGTATAATGGAAATGAGTGGGTTAATTTGTGGCATCTGATATACAGTGAGCATTTTGCAAAATTGATGTCCATGGCTTTTTCTTAGGCATACGAAGAACGCATCAAGGCCATTGTTCAAGTTGCTGACGAGTTAGAAAAAGAGAATTATCATGATTCTGAGAGAATTCAGTCCAGGTTAGTCTGAACCATAACTTAATCATATAATCCGTACCTGTTGTTTTTAAGTCATGAAGTTAACTACTTGACTATCTCCCTTGTTGCTAAGTGTTGGTTACCATTGCTTATTAAATAAAAACCAGTCAACAGCTTAATATGTGGGAAATTGTTTTTGATTCTTTGTAGGAAAGACCTCATTTTACAGTTGTGGGAGCAGCTTTTGGTATTGCTCAAGTCTCGTCGCTCACGACTGGAGAAGAGCATGAAATTGCAGCGCATTTTCCAGGAGATGATCAACATCATTGATTGGATGGATGAAATCAAGGTAACCTTTTCTTACCATTGTTTACAGTAGGAGGGAGCCAAATGTGGAAGTATTTTACTGACTATTCTATTATTTGTACTAGAAACAATGATGAAATTACTCGTCCACCTCAATATTATCAGTAATCACAATGCAAAACAAACAACTTACCAAGGTCCTGTTCCGTCAACATCGCACTGAAATCCAATAGTGGGCATATCTAATAATCTCCTGACATGCTTAGTTGCTCAGCAGAGTGAAACAAGAACTAGCTAATTATAATTGCGGTTGCATCTTGGTGATTCTGTCAACTTGCGTTTTGCCATTAAAATTAATTACTCTTGACATTTACCTACAGATCAAAGTAGGTAATAAGTAGGTTATGGGAAACTTTTTCACAAGTTTTCAATGTGGTTTAAGTTTCAAATTAATGTAGTTTTCCCAGACTGATTTTGTTGTTTTTATTTTTTTGTTAGATGAGCCTCCTGTCTGAAGATTATGGTAAACACTTGCTTGGTGTGGAAGATTTGCTACAGAAGCACAGTTTAGTAGAAGCAGACATTGCTGCACAAGCTGACAGAGTTCAGTCAGTCAATGAACAAGCTGATGTTTTCTTGGTCATGGATAATGAAGAAGATGGTAAGAAATGTTATGTTATGGCATGGAGAACTTTCTTGCTAATGTTGAAGAAACAAAAAATGAAAAATAAGATTTAAGTCAATCATGCTGAAATTGTAAACACATTCTTACAAGTGAAGCTGTTTCAAAAATCAGTCAGTGTGGGTAAAGTTACAAATTTACTTGCCAAGCTCCTATCCTTGTTTGACTGCTGTTCCCACTTTTCTGCAGATCTAGGTGAAGTAGAGATAGTGGGGTGGCTTGGTGTCCCATCTCACACTGTGGTGGTTTTGTGAGTCCACAAAATGAAAGTTGAATATCTTGAACTAAAGTGATATGGCAGGCGCAACTAACACACTGACCGTCCTGTTCTTCATCTAGGTTACAAACCAGATGAAAACCAAATCAGAGATCACCAAGCAGAACTGGAAGGGGCGTATAATGAGCTGCTTCAGCTTGCAGCAGCTAGACGTGCCAGGCTGGATGAGTCACACAAGTTGCAGACCTTCTATCGTGATGCTGAAGAAGAGGAGATGTGGGTTTCGGAAAAGACTCATTCTTTACAATCGACAGACTATGGACATGATTTGAATAGTGCCATGACTTTGTTGAACAAACATGAGGTTTGTGTGAACTCTTAACGAATTTTGTTAATTCAGTCTAAAAGGGAAATTGTCCACCTTTCATTGTCAACTTGCAAATTCACTTTAACCATGCAACCTGAGCTGTACTTATACAACCACAACCTATTTCTTACATTTTATTTTTGCTCAGACAAAATGTTAAATTCCATGCTTAAGCATGGTTGTTAGCCCATCAAACTTGAACAATGCCTGCACACTAGACATACAGTTGACCACACTCCCCTCCCCCCTCCCCCCCAATTTAACCAAAACAATTTCTGATTCATTCCTTAGTTAGCAGGGATAAAACCTCTTGTGATTCATTTCTTAGGCTGTGGAGCGTGAGATGGCCAAACGTGGTACTCACACCCAGACAGTTGTGAAAAGTGGCCAAGATCTGCTGGATTCTGGACATTACTCATCAGACACCATTCAGTCACGTATGGCAAGCATTCAGTCCAAGTGGGTCAATTTGCACGACGTTGCTGGTTATCGCAAGAGGAAGATCCAAGAAAATCACTTGTTGCAACAATTCATTGCTGACTACAATGATATCATGTCGTGGTTAGACATGATGGAGAGAATCGTTGCCAATGATGACCTTGGCTATGATGAGGCCAGCACAGATACATTGTTGAAAAAGCACAAGGTAAACCAACAATAATTTTAAGCCATTTGTCCCTGAAGCGGCCACTATTGACAAGTAAAACCATCAGGTGTCAGACAAAGTAAAATGTTTAAGTTACACTTTAAGGGCTAAAAGCGTTCAAGTGGACCCACACTGAAGAT